>JACEIK010000534.1:162007-172699 GCA_018107945.1 Datura stramonium | reverse complement strand
ATTTTTTTTAATTCAATAAAATATAGATATTACTCCATAAACATAAAATTAAAATTTATTACACTACGTATATTATTTGATGTAATAATTGACGTGCATCCAAATAGTTTAGACATCACTGTCATAAAAAAATATCAGTCAATATTACACTTCCGAGCCCAAAATTCTTCCCTTGACCGGAAAGTTTCACCGGGATCCGCCATATCCGTCGGCAATGTGGGCGGCGAAACCTCCACAACCACCGGCATCCAGTTACTGCAGTCTCCAAAGCTCCCTCCTCTCACTCGCCATCTTAACCCTACTCTCCTTCACATACCTCTCTCTTAAATCCTTCCATCCCTCTAATTCTCCTCCTCCTCTAACTCCCTCTTTCATCGTACAATCGTCTCAGGTACGTACTACTAACCTTTTCTTCTAGAACATGCTGATTTATGCTTTTTTTTTATTAATTTTTGTTTTTTGCGATTTAAGGTTGTTAGAGCGGAGGAGGAGGTGTTATCGGATGTGTATAATTCGCCGGAAGTGTTTAGGTTGAATTATGAGGAAATGGAGAGGAAATTTAAGGTGTATATATATAAAGATGGAGATCCGAAGACGTTTTATCAAACGCCAAGGAAGTTGACGGGGAAGTATTCTAGTGAGGGATATTTCTTCCAAAATATTCGAGAGAGTAAGTTTGTTACCGAGGATCCAAATGAGGCTCACTTGTTCTTCATTCCGATCTCTTGTCACAAGATGAGAGGAAAGGTAAGAATTGTTCTAGATTATTCAAAATCTGATTTTAATTTGCTTTTGTGTTAGATTCGGTCTTGTTTGATGTTTATGTATGGATTGTTTTGGTTGGATATGGAATATTGTGCAAAATAGTCAGATATGGGAAGTAGAGTTACAATACTTACTTCAGTTTAATGCCTGATTTGCCTAATATGCTGAAAATTTTGAATGGAGAGTGGTTTATACAGTGGCATGAGGTAGCTTCTTTTTGTGATCCTTTTGATTGTTACGAAAATCATTCAGTTCTTTCGTATGACTCGATTGGTTTAACAAGGTTGAAAGGCATTTCCTTTTTTCTTAGATGAGGATGTTAAGTAGGACTGGCAGATTCGTTAACAAGGAGTGAAAGACATGATGGCTAATTTTTGTCTAATTCTTTTAGATCTTGTGCTAGAAAGGGTGCAGGAATAAGAAGTACAATTGCTTTGGTGTTTACTTATTACTGTTGACTATAGTTAAATAATCTTCTTAGGAGTCAGAAGTCCAATTGCAGCATCTATTAGTGCAGGCTTGTTAGCTGATTGTGTTACTTTTTCCAATGCAAGTGTTGTGGCACCAGAATTCTCTTAAAGGAATCTTTTTTCTCTCCTGTTAATTCATTAGCTGGAAGTGCAGCAACCGATGCTGAGAACAGAGATTTTTCATTTTATAAGGGATCTAGGAATCGTGGTGTGTGTAGTAACGGCACTTCTTTCTCCTTTGCACTTATTGTGGAAAGAACTTTTCTCTTTCGGTCTTTCCTATTGTTGCTATGTCCATGTAATGTGTGCTGCTTGTTATACTTTATAGTAGATCAGTTCTTGGTTTATAAAGATTATCATTCTGTGCCAACATTGAAAAATCTCGTACTTCTGAGTAGACATATAAATTTTGAGCTAATCATACTGTATGTTCTGATCCGAGCTTCCTTTTTATTTTTATTATTATTATTGTTATTATTATGTTCTGATCCTAGCTTTTTGATCATAAAAATTTGAAACACCAATACTATTTAAGATGGGGGTATCCGGTACTACCTAACTTTTGGGACTCCTCATGTATTATATAAGAATTCTTTGATGGAATGCAGGGAACATCATATGAGAACATGACCATAATTGTACAGAACTATGTTGATAGTTTGATAGCCAAATATCCATACTGGAATAGAACCATGGGTGCAGATCACTTCTTTGTTACCTGTCATGATGTTGGTGTCAGGGCAACTGAAGGGCATCCCTTTCTTGTAAAGAATGCAATCCGTGTCGTGTGCTCTCCTAGCTATGATGTTGGATATATTCCGCATAAGGATGTTGCTCTTCCACAAGTTCTGCAGCCATTTGCCCTTCCAGCTGGAGGAAATGACATTGAGAACAGGTAGTCCTGTTGGATAATGAATGTGCTACAGATATGTCTTTCTACTTTTTTTTATTCTTTAATCCCTGTCTTTCTTGGTGACACATCAACATGGTAATCTCTATGTGAGTTGTAGAATCTGATATTTCACTGAGCCTAGGATGAAGGAAACAAAACCTCTGCACCAGTGTAGTAGTGATAGTTTATATGGTAGAGACTGAAGTTCAATAGCATACACTGAATATCATACAATAGTAGATTGATCAGGTAGGTCTATCTTATTCTTGGAGTTCCAATACAATTAGCCTTTTAACTGAGTTAAGTCCTTCTATAATCAGTTTAGTGAGAGACCGGAAAAAAAAGAGATGCTGGAAACCTATATGTTATCAAGCTTTTACTGATAAATCTTTGGATGTGTGAGGTTGTACAAATCCATGGACCTCCCAACAAAAGATAGGTGTTTTGTCTGCTCTCACTTTCTATGTGTACTATTGATACATTGAGAGACAAATGTCAATCTAGTATGCTGTGAGAGGATTTTTAAAATGTTTTAACTGAAAGAGGGCTGAATGGTTATCTTATGCTGGCATATTGGTGGTGCCCTCAAAAACTCATTCTGTAAATTTAATTATTAATATCTAAAAGTGTGCAGTCCACCCAATATTCTAGAGGAGGCTTTAGAAGGAACTAATTCATTCTTTGCCCTCCCCAGTCATGAGTCTTTCCCATGAACTATTTTCCGTATTAATGGATCTTGTAGTTGGAGTAAAATTCTTAGTCTTGTTTGTCACTTTTGAATGGCCACCTATCACTACACATTTGCATAGCCTATCACTATATATGCACAGCTGGTCAGAAGTTATTATAGTGAAAATAGCATGTCACTAACAGTAATACTAATTTGTACAGGACAACTTTGGGTTTCTGGGCAGGTCATAGAAACTCTAAAATCAGGGTCATCCTGGCACGCCAATGGGAAAATGACACCGAATTGGATATTTCCAACAATAGGATAAACAGGGCTATAGGACCTCTTATTTATCAAAAGCGATTTTACAGGACAAAGTTCTGCATATGTCCAGGTGGTTCTCAGGTTAACAGTGCTCGTATAACAGACTCAATACACTATGGATGTGTTCCTGGTAAGGATTTGAACTGTTTGGGTATTATGTTGTCTTATTTTCAATTAAGCACCTCATAACACACACCAAGTTGAGCGACGGTAGAATTTCTTCTCAGAGCCTGTTTTGATTGGCTTATTTTAAGTGCTTTTAAGTACTTTTGTAGTGTTTGGGTAAATTAAGAAAGTGTTTTTAAGTCAAAATAACAAAAATAAGCCAAAAGCCATAAGTTAAATCCTAACTTATGACTTTTGGCTTATAAGCCATAAATCATAAGCCTATCCATACAGGCTCTTAGTATGAGTACGTTTTCCTAGCTTCTCAGTTCTTGTGGATGTATGCTGAAATCATGATAAGCGTTAAGATAGGATAGGGAAGGTTTGTAAGATAGTGTGAGACCAAGTCTTTGATCTTCATTCACAAATTCAGTTTTGCATGGAACAGAGCCTTACTCGATTCTGAATTGGTCAGTAACTGCTTGCACGTCCTTTTTTCTTCTACTTTTTAGTTCAGTGTTTCATGTATCACTTTGGCTTCGAAGTAATTCTTATGTAAATTGAGCAGAACTGTCATGTCTCAAAAAGTGAACTTACAAAAGAAATATATATGTATTGAAAAGAAAGACAGGTGAGGCTCAATGTTAATATATATTTTACTTGTTTTTACCAAAACTTGCAATTGCAATTGTTATTAAGATCACTATAACTGTTCAGTCAAGTGTTTTTTAGTTTTCTCTCTCTTTTTCAGTGAATAATCTTCTATCTCTTAAGTAAAGGTAAAAGATAAAGAATCATTATAGCTGAGGCAATAGAGGTCATGGGGAGAGGGAGGGAGAGAAGAGAAAGAAGACTAAGTAATTTGGTCTTCAAGTTAGTTAACAACAAGTTGGCGTAAATGATTTCATGGTGCAATGCTTTTCAAAAGACTTGTTCATCTTTTTCTAAAATTATCTGATTGTTTAACTTTCACCGTGCTTGCTTCCTAAATCTCCACTACTTTTGGGTCATCTTTGCAGTGATACTCTCTGATTACTATGATTTGCCATTCAATGACATTGTCGATTGGCATAAGTTTGCCGTCATACTGAGGGAGAAGGATGTATATGACCTAAAGAAAATTCTCAAGAACATCACGCAAGAAGAATTTGTGACGTTGCACAACAATTTAGTTAAGGTAAGTGACATTGCCGGAACTTGGTCTGGAGTACCCTGACTGTAGTTATGTCTGAAATGAAAAAACTTTCTCATGTCATTGCATGGAATAATGTACTAGTGAACGTGAAAGACGCAAATTGCATCACTAACTTGAGAAGAATCTATATCAATAACTCTCTAATTATTAATCTTCTCTTTATCAGGTTCAGAAGCACTTCCACTGGAATTCACCTCCTATAAGACATGATGCTTTTCATATGGTCATGTATGATCTCTGGCTGCGTCATCATGTGATTAAGTACTAAACCAGAAATTAGACATACGATAAATCAGGTTAGGAAGAGCTTAAAGTTGTAAATAACTGTTTAAACAGTTTGTCATCTTTCTTTTCTCCGGCGTTTCTGAGTGTCGGAGAGAGGTGTCCTAATGGAGGCAACACGCTGAGGCTGAGATCACGAGAGAGTTGTTTCTTATGTAATTTATGTGATCGTTTTGTATCCTGTTGAGGAATGTCTTTTAGCCCTTGTTCCCAAGAGGGTTAAGATTGATTCTTGTTTGTGCAACTGCAAAGGATATTATATAGGTGTCATTATCATGTAACTTATTCATTTATTCTAAGCTTCCCATTGAGGAACTATACTATCACCTTCTGTAGATGCAACTGGATTTAATCTGAAATGACTTTTGTGTTTTCTAATTTGTTGGTTTTTCTCTTCTTCTGGTCCATCTCATTTTACTGTTTTGTTATTGAATGTCATTTTCGATTTTCCTCGAGCCTTGGGTCTGTTGGAAACATCCTCTCTACTTTTAAGGCAGGGGTAAGATCTTGGTACATCCTATCCTTCTCAGGCTCTATTTTATGGAATTAAATCGGATATATTATTGTTGTAATGTCCGGTTATAATACAAAGGAAGTGAAAATGAAATGGGCCTGCTCGCAATGAAACTAAAAAGGAAATTTGTTGGAGACAGATTCTGTGGGACAAGCAAACACAAATAACAAGTTCGGCAATCCTTCCTCCATTCCGTTCATTCTTCTTCATTTCATAATTTTGTTGTGTTTGTTCTATATTGAAAAAGGTGTGGCAGATAATTTGGACTCAAAGCTGTTTCTGTCTTTTTTTGCATTTAAGCAGTTTCCTTAAAGAAGCATTACAAATCAAAGACCAATAAAACATAATTATAAATGGTAGAAAATACATATATTATATTTGACAAAGCCCTATATTGCTGTCAAGCTCATACCAATACTCCCAAGTGATTCACATTTTATATATGTCGAGTTGTCAACCAACTATGTATACACATGGAAGATAACTTCAACAAGTTGCTCTTGTGCTCTTCTTGAATAAGTATTTTCACACGGGTTCGTGTCCGGAAAATAAAAAAGTCTTTGATAGAGGATATTTTACCCCTCTAAATGAATTTTCTAGAAATGAATTTGAATTAATCGGGCCCAGACTGAATGCTAAACATCGGGTGTAGTCCATCCTCAAATTTTAGACAGGATATGACACAGTTACAGCTTACCGAAGACTTGGTCTTAGATAGAAAGGTGTGGCGAATACGGATTAGGGTAACAGGTCAGTAGGCAGCAGACTAGCAGTGTGTTGCCTTGCTTTTTCGTTCTCATTAGGAGGTGTAGTATTACTTCTATAATTGTTTCTCCTCTTATTTCTGTTACTATCTGTTGTTTCCCATATCTCGATTAGTGTAATACTCCCTCCGTTTCAAAACAAGTGGTGTTTTTAGCTTGGGCATCCTCCTTAAGAAATTACTCACTTTTAGAAAGTAAAATGCATTTTTACTAACTTACTAAATACCTTGAAAAAGATGTAACTCTTTAAATAGTTTATAAATCTCTCTTCATTTAAATAAGAGTAAAATTGAAAGAACATCATTAATGCCTTCTTGATAATGTGAAACACCACTTATTTTGAAATAAAATAAAAAGGCTAAAACACCACTTATTTTGAAACAGAGGGAGTATTATGCGTAGTTCCTTTATTTTTTTTTAAGCCGAGGGTATATCAAAACAGTTTCTCTATCTTTGAGGTAGGAGTAAGATCTGCATACATCCTAACATCCTCGAATCCCACTTTCTTAGATTACACTTGGTTGTTGTTTTTATTGTAGTCTTTCCCCAAATTCCTTTTTAGTGTACCAATTTATTTTTGGTTGAATAAACAAGCTAGGTATCTGGTAATATATTTCAAGTCAAAAGGAATGAGACATGGACCAAACAATGGCCAATGTCTATCATAGAAAAAACAACTTGCTATTAATTGGCTAAGAAATTTATATGGTTTTTAACTAAAACTCATGAATAAACCAACAAAATAGCATAAAATGAGAATCAATGAAGGAATCATATTAGAGTAAGCAATCAATTTTTCCATATTATATTGACTAACTTTTTTTTTTTTGGGAAGAGAGTTATAAACGATAAAGAAATGGATGTTTGACCTAACTTAATATTAAAAATTAACTTAAAAAGTAAGTTGAATGATATTTGACTCAATATATATGATCACCACGATTCAATGATAAGAATAGATCATTCCGCCTAACTTAAACTCAAACATTAACTCAAGAAATAAGAATAACATGTGACTATAGTCTTTATACATATATGGTTAGGCGATTCAATAGATGGAGCTCACTGCCTTTAGTTAGGATCAGTGGTGGAGCAGGGAGCTACCCTTGTCCCATAGGTGTCAATTGACACTCTTTTGCTGAAAAATTATATTGTGTAAATAGATATGATATATTGTATCACTTTGACTATACTTTGCGAATATGCTTCTTCTTCTTCTTCTTCTTCTTTTTTTTTATAAATATTTTAACACCTTATAATAAGAATTTTAAATCCGTTATTATTTCGGAAGATATATATATGTGTATAAAATAATTGTGCATACATAAAAATTAAAATTCTACTCCTTTTAAATTCTGAATCCGTTGCGAAATCAGGGCATAATAGGTCACAACAATCCACTGCAAAATCACGGGCACAATAGGTCACAAGGTCAAAGGATTATGTCAGTGTTCAAAAGTTGAATGAAAAAGTGGATTATTATCGTGTTCATTATCTCAATATATATGATCACCACGATTCAATAATAAAAAATAGACGATATTCTATCTTAACTTAAATTTAAAAGCTAGCTCAAGAAATAAGATTAACGTGTGACTATACATACATACATACATACATACATACATACATACATACATACATACATACATATACACACATATATGATNATATATATATACAATATGGGTTTTGCTGACCTACTACCTTAATATAGGTTAGCATTGTACCCATTTTTTGATTCACTAAAATATCCTTGCCACCTCATTAATACTAGGACTTTCAAGGGCTTTTTAGTCTTTCATCTATATTCCCAGTTTCCCTCCTTGTATTTCCAGATCCTCATCTTCCGTTCACTTCCCGCACACCTCTGGCAGCTTCCTCCCTTCTTTCCCATGGATCTAAATTCAAATGTTAATGTTCAGCTCTGTGTACCCACTCTATTGCTTCCACCAACAATGCCTCCTTTGTTCTCTTATCCGTTGTCTTAAAAATGGCAGTAGTTAATAGAGTATTAATCTTTTAACAGTTACTCTGAATTTTGGCGGATCTGATATAGCAGAAAGTTTGTAACTTCTTTTATTTGACTAAGAAATAATCAAAGAAGTGTCTTTTGCAATGGTTGTTCTTTGATAGATTTTTTTTAATTGTTGTTTGATAGATTGAAATTGAGTGATAAAGAGTGAATTTTATTGGCAGAGACGAGAGAGCAACAAGGCAGACCGGAGAGTGGGAGAAAGTTGAGAAAGTCCACAGGAATTGGGTTTAGTTTTGGGTAAAAAGACAAATATATTCCTCTCATTTATGTATTGGTGATGTATTATTAAGGGTATATTAGTGAATCAAAAAATGGGTACAAGTCTAACCTACTATATGTGTGTGTATATATATTATCTCAAATTGGTTGAGAGAATAGTTGTTTTCTCCTTTTATGGTCTATTGCTCACCTCGTGGCTAGCTTTTGGTGAGAAATTCTCATAGTGCAGTATCCAGTGACGTACAGGACTGTCACCCACTCTATATATCTTTTTTTCTTTTCCTGGCGATTTTTCAGTTTGATTGCATCATCTCTTGTCTCGTGAGTGTTGTGCAAAGACGAACACCACCATGAGGTTTGGGATGCTCCGGCGAGCAAAGCCCAGCAAACCTCTTGTACACCCGATTCTTCACACCAGGTACAACAACCAAAACTCTAGTAGCCAAGGAAAATCCTGGCAACTTCTGACTCTGATCTTTGGTTCTGGGACTTGCCAAGTGAATCCAACCTGAGCCCTCCTGTTTTCCAGCAATTTCCCGAAAGCTGATTTACAAACCTGGTCACCTTTTCACTTTCTGAAAATTCTCCGGTTCCAATGACTTCTCTGTAACTTTCTTACACCATGGGCGTCACGTGAAGCCTCTACTTCTTCCCTTACTCTTCAGATTTTCAGTAGCTTTTAAATGCACACCAATGTTCTAGCCACTTCCCGACAGACCTTGTATTGTTTTCCTACCTGGTCAGATTTCTTGAAGTTGTTTTGTCCATGCCAGGCATGTTATTCGGTTTGGAAATAACATGAATCTACTTATTTGGGATAAGTACAGGCAGTCATGGAGGAATTTGAGAAGGTGATGTCAGTCGGGAAATAAACCAAAGTGATACATTACATAATAATAAAGAATGTCTAAAGTAAGTTCTTTATTTGTTTATCTTCCCTTCTTTCTTTTCATTGATTTTAGATGGTAAAAAGAGAAATGGAATTTCCTGCTTCTAGTTTTTACACCTATTAGACTTCTAGGTGATCTTAGATACTGTGCATCAGAGGCGGACCCACATAGATGGGTGAGGGTGCACGTGCACCTGTTAACTTTGGAAACATTTATGTATACACACACACACACAAAAACACCTGAATAAGGATCACATATTTTATTGTGCACCCTGAAATGCAAAGGTTGATTTGGTGTACTGGTCCAATGCCCATCTTGTGCAGACGCACAAGCAAGGGGTCCTAGGTTCGATTCCTTGTCGCTGCATTTCTTCTTGTCATTTTTTCAAATAAAAAAAATTGCATATAAAAGGCTCAAAGTGTAGACTAAGGCTCAAGACAATCAAACTACACAGTGAACTATGTTAGTTTTTTCTCATTTAATAAGATACCTTGGTTTTATGATTGTTTGACAATATTTTCTGACAAATTCATGTCAGTGTCGCGTGACACCACGTCGACTAACAGGCCTGCGCTTCTGGTGGTGCTCTCGTAGTCTTCAAATCCTGGGTTCGCATCTGCTGTGCATGCCTAGATTTTGGCCTGTCCCAACATTCCTACCGTGGATGAACTGTTTTAGTGATTACTTTATCTTGCTGCATCATTCAGTCACACTATGGTCCAATCATTGATTGTGACTCTATTCTAGAATATCAGACTATGGAGAATCAAGGACTTCATTTTTGAAAAATCTTGATGCAAGTGTAGTTATTGTGACATGAATGGGCACTCATGAAAAATTCTATATTTTACATGGTCGACCACCTACAAATGCTCATGTTCCTTTGACTGAAATTGCAGTTAACCAGAGGTTTCTTAATATAAAAAGAGGAGTACAATGAGTTGATTTAGTATCAGGCAAGTTTGTAGCTTCTATTGCTTAAACTGGTACTTCTTTTGCCGGTAATTCTGTTGCTTGTGTGTGTTTCACAGTTTAGCATTCTAGGACCAGTGAATCATTAACTCAGGTGCTTTTTACTATATTCCTAGTAATAAATATCCTTTGTCTATTACCAATAAAAAAGAGATATCTTCTGTGTGTAATTGTTTATTCTCACTCTCTTCCCAAAGTCACTTTAGCCAATAGATCCCAAACAAAAGAAACAAGAGTTAGAAAAGCTAATACCCTGTCATCTCAAACTCATGGGTGGGTTAATGCATAAAGGACACTTTGAGAAACAAGAGTTAGAAAAGCTAATACCCTGTCATCTCAAACTCATGAGTGGGTTAATGCATAAAGAACGCTCAAAGTGTCCATGCTTTGCAACTTTTATACTTGAACTATGGGTTGCTCTTACCCCCATTGAACTGTACTGTTTCCTTTTTAAGAACCTCTGGAGCGCCCAGTTGCATGGAGAGTGACTTCACTCTCTTTGTGGTGTGTGGAGCAAAATTAGGCTATAAAGAACAACCATATGGCATTTTTGCGTACAACAACAACATGCCCGGCATATTTCCACAAG
>JACEIK010000534.1:126818-147900 GCA_018107945.1 Datura stramonium | reverse complement strand
ATAAATTCGCATTACTTTCAAGCAACCAACCAAGGAAAGCGGACATTCAACTGAGTCAGAGGGAGAATTGGTAATGATTTTATCTCTATATTTCATTGAAGCCCCATCAATCAAGAAACTTGAACTTTTTTATGGTCCGCTCATTAAATTGATGCAATTCTGGAGTGCCAATAGAAATTGAGTTGGCAGTGAAAATAACATTATTGGTCCCTCCTTTGACTAGTTTCCATGGATTGCCTCCTTGCTGACGATCTTCCAACTGGCAGAACTACTGTTAACCGTCCAAATTCTGGCCCCTTAATATGAATAAAAATGTAATAGTCCCCCTAAATGATTCTTTGGCCATTGGACTAGTTTCAACAACTTTGATAGTTCTTTTATTTATTGAGTTCACCTCTATATTCTATTCCTTTTCATATTTTAGTCTTGATTTTGTTCACAAGAGAGATAATGGTATAGTAACGTGAAAAGAATACAATGACAGGGGATCTTGTTGAAGAGTTCCATATCAGGCTCTTACCGGGATGAGTGGTCTCTTTATATGGTTTGGACAAACCTCTTGAGCTAACTTTTGGGGTCGAGTTAGGTCCAATGTCCCTTTTTTTAACAAGAAACATCCGCGACAGAAAAGTCAGTTGTTGTACCTTCTTCCGGTGACTTTCAGATCTGATTTGCGTCACTTTCTTTTCCGCCAGTATTTTTCCAGAACTAACACCACCAAAGGTCCTATAACTTCGGGCGACCAAACCAATGTCAATGTCGCCGGCAGCCGGCCCCTCACTTCCGCTAAATCTAAGGTTCCTGTGAGCGTGTCTGTCACATGTCCCTGTGCGTCGAGAGTTCCAACTAGATTCCGACCTATCCACCTCATTTCCAGCCAGCTTTCACCAATTCTGGTTACTAGGTTTTCTGAAAAGACTCGACTGAAGCTCCTGCATACTCGCATTCTTTGTTTGCATTGCTTCTGCGTACTCAATTCAGCTCCTCTTTTGCACTTTTTGGCAGTCCTCGGAGTTATATTTTGTGATTATTTGCTTAGAACTCTCTTCAATCCAACCATGTCTCTCAGATTTGAGTCTTATAATTACTGCAGAAACCTTAATAGGAAGTTCAAACTATTTAGCTTGGGCTTCCTCAATTGAGTTATGGTGCAAGGGTCAAGCTGTTCTAGATCACTTAACCAGAAAAGCTAGTGAGTTAGATGAAAAGGCCGAGCACCGTGGGAGAAGATTGACACTCAAATGTAGTCTCTTGTGGTGATCTACTGATTCCAAGTTGATGCCTTTGTTTTATCCATTTCAGACATGTAAATTCACGTTGGGGAAAGAGACATACACTAAAATTGGGCTGCTAGACAACAGTATAGATTTGAATCAAACTATTTATTCACATGGATTTTGTATTGTATCAGTAAATTAAAAAGATTGCCTTTTGCTATTTTATCCACATGTATAAGAATACATTTCTTTTAACTATATGGATTCAGGAGCTTGTAGTAGCTGAAGTTTGCTCTTCAAATGGAAATAAGTGCCGGTTATCATGCACAGTGACTCCAAATACAGATCTCTTTTCTGCTCTAACTCTTATGGAGAAACATGGTTTAAGTCAGCTACCTGTTATACTAAGGCACGGGGAGGATGAAGGCATACATCCTGTTGGCATTTTGGACAGAGAATGCATCAATGTAGCTTGCAGGTTTTTGATTTTCAACTTTTCTTCAAAATATAATGTTTTCTGGAACCATTGATGATAAAATATGCAAGAAAACTTGTGCAGAAGTCAAACTTTACCGTTGATAACCAGATAAGTTATTATTAAGATGTCAAAAGTATTTGACAAAGTTTATATCTTATACACAAGCCCAAGAAGTGAACATACTCTAACACACTTTGACTGGACACTGAGAAAAAAATTACTAGCAGGGTTAAGAAATTGGTTTGATAGGGAAATCACCCTTTATACTTCAAAGAGTTATGTGAATTTGAATTCTTAAAGCTTATGAAAGTTGTAAAAACTTGTTATTTTCTAACCATGTGAGCATTTTGTCCATCCAAAAGTAGAAAATAACTTCACTTGTACAATGAATTCCCTACACAAACTCTCAAGGTATTCTCTATTCATCACTAGCACCACATGTGTAAGAGTTTTATACAATAAACCTATGTGACAAAAATCCATACAGATATGGAAGTACGGCCAGTATACAAGGAAAGTTTCATCACTAGGGTGAGAGTATAACCAAGTATCAGCCAGATCCAGTTCATTAACCCATATTGACTGGTCATCAGGTAGTAAAGGGCAGAAAGGTTCGATGGTTATTGTGGACTAACGGTGGATAGTCAAATTTCGGATACAGTTCCATGAATAAGTAAATTGAAAGTTGCTAGAACTTATTTGTTGTCTGTTAACATAGATGTATAGTTTCTGTGAAAAGAATGAATGTTTTACGCCAATTTGCATTCTTGAAGTTGTTTAGAAGAAGTAATGATTTCATTGGTAAGTTGGGGAAAAATACTAGTGGTATACAAAAACTGGCAGAACCTACAAGAGAACACGGTTCTCCACAAATAGCATCTTATCGTCAATACTCACTGCAATAGACATGTGTTTAATGAATACCAGTTTGGATACAATTAACTTTATTCTTGTAACTTAGGAAGCACTATATTACCATTATCTAACCAATAACACCCCTTTGAAAGGATGTGTACTGTATAATAGTTAAACATTACCTTGGTGTACAATTTCTTAATCACCATCTTTGCAATTGATATGTATTTGTTTTTAACTATTTCCTCCCTCCGTCCCAATATGTTGCCAGTATTTGATTATATATGGGGAAAAAGAAAGATCGACTTTGACACATAGATTGAACGTGTATAAATAACCAAAATTACCCTAGTGTCAATAAGTCATGTCAATTCCGAGCTTACTATATTATTAAGGCAAAACAGGAATGTAAAGATTAACAATGACAACGTACCCGATATAATCCCACAGGTGGGATCTAGGGAAAGTAGAGTGTATGCAGACCTTATCCCTAACTTGCAGAGATAGAGAAGCTGTTTTTAAAAGATCCTCAGCTCAAGTAACACATATCAAAGCAATTAGAAAAGAAAAATACAGAATCAAAGAGGACCTAGCAAATAATAGGGAAAGCATTACATAGAGTCAAATAATGTGATAACTAAAGCATAAGAAACAACAGGTATAGTGCACCAAGCTACCACCGAGCCTAACCAGCCCAAAAGTTTAATCCGCGACCTACACAACTTCTCTATCTAAGATCATGTCCTCGGTGAGCTGAAAATGCATCATGTCCTGTCTAATCATCTCTCCCCAATACTTCTTTGGCCCACCTCAATCTCTCCTTACACCCCTCAGAGCCAACCTCTCACACCTTCCTAATGGGGCTTCTGCGCATCTCCTCTTTATATGCCTGAACCATCTCAGCCTACAACCATCGAGACTATTCCCACCTTGTCCGAATTTTTTCATTCCTAATCTTATCTCTCCTAGTATACTCACACATTCACCTCATCATTCTCATTTTCACAACTCTTATCTTCTGCACGTGAGAATTCTTAATCGGCCAACACTCCGTCCCATACAATATAGTCAGCCTAACCACCACTATGGAGAACTTACCTCTAAGTTTTGGTGGTATTTTCTTATCGCACGGAATGCCGGAGGCAATCCTCCATATTGTCCATCCCGCACCAATACATTGTCTAACATCATCGTCGATCTCCCCATTTTCTTGAATTAAAGACCCACGATATTTGAAACTTCTCTTGGGGATGGGTTGTGCATCGAGCCTCACTTCCACGCCAACCTCCAATGTTATATCACTGAGCATTCCAAGTATTCAATTTTGGTCCTGCTCAAAACTGAAAAGGGAGCAGTTTTGTCAATGCTACTTTTATTTTCTTGATTCCTAAAAAGAAAGGGGCAATTAAACTCGAGGATTACAAACCAATCAGCCTTATTAGTAGTATCCATAAGATTTGCCTCAGAGCTACTGGCAGATAGACTCAAAACAGTGATTGGGAAATTGGTGTCAAGGAGTCGGAATACTTTCATAAAAGGAAGGCAAATCACGGATGTTGCTCTCATTGCTAATGAGGCATTAGATTGGAGACTAAATAGTGAAGAACAAGGGTTGTTATTAAAGCTAGACATTGAGAAGGTTTTTGACAAAAGTAAATTGGTCATATTTTCTCACCATCCTAAGAAATATGGGCTTTTGGAGATAAATGGATAAGACGGATCAAATACAACATCTTCATGGTCAAATTCTCCATCTTGGTTTACAGGGGGCCTATGGGATTCTTTTCTCCACAAAGAGGCATTAGACAGGGTGACCTCATCTCTCCTTTCCTATTCATCTTGGCAATGGAAGGACTTAGTAAAATGCTTCAGAAAACCAGTTCTTTGCAGTGGATTGAGCCATTTAAAATATGAAGGAACCTGGGTCCTCAAGTTGTTGTCTCTCGCTTGCTTTATGCAGATGATACTCTGATCTTCTATGGTGACTTACACTTATAAATAGTGTCCTAGACAACTTACCTACTTATTACATGGCTCTCTTTCCAATGCCAACTATGGTTCTGGTGCAGATAGACAAGATAAGAAGAGACTTTCTTTGGTAACAATCAAGGTTACAAATTTCACCTCATCATGTGGGAGAAGGTTACTCAACCAAACTACAAGGAGATCTTGGAATCAAGGACCTTGCAACCCATAACAAAAGCATGATGATGAAATGGCTCTGAGATTCAACTTGGAGGAGGTTGGTTTTTGGAAAGATGTTATCATACCTAAGCATGGACTCTTGAATCATTGGTGCATAGAGACTTCATACTTTCCCATGGAGTAGGCTACGGAAGGGTACTAGGAATTTGTGGGACACCTTTGTCCAGCAGGCTCATTTTGAAGTAGGCATGGCTCACAATTGAGATTCTGGAAAGACAAGTGGCTTGACAACACAATTCTTCAGGATGACTTTCCAAACTTGTTCAAAATAGCTCAAGATCTTAACTTTATAAATGCTGCTTGCAGAGAAGGGATCATCTGGGAGTTGAAGTTCAGAAGAAATATGCATGATCAGGGAGTGAACGAGCTGAGCTGCTAGACCTTTTTTCCAGACTTCAGCATTGTCACATCAATTCCTAGGTAGTTGACAAGTTCAAATGGGGGCATCAAAATGGGGGGAACCAAACTGCCTCCTAGGATTATAGGTTTCACATGGACAACTCTATATGAGGCATGTCTTACTCAGGATATCCTGAAAAAAAGAAAAAAAGAAACCAGCTCCCAAGCAGATGCTACACGTGTAGAAAGGAGGCTGAAAGTAACACACACCTATTCCTTCACTATGAGGTGGTCTCAAATATATGGAACATGTTTTTTTGCTTCTTTGGTCTCAAATGGACCACATCCCTTTCAGTTAAAGATGCTTATGAGTAAGTCTGGGAGTAGAGCCAAGTTTGATTGCTTGTATTTAGCTCGGATCAGCTCAGTTAGAGCTCGAACAAAGTTGGGGCTTGGTTAGCTCACTTTGATCATTTAATGATTACTTTAAAATTAAACCATTAAACTTAGTTAAGATAGTAGAATGTTAATTCAATAATAATTATTTATAATTTTGTACTTCTTTAATTAATTCGATACAATTCATTTTTTATATATATTGTAACTTAAGATACGTTATGGGTGTTGCAAAATGTATCTAATATTTTTAAATTTAAAAACTCAAGTCAAAGAAATTTAACTTTGTACAATGTTTTTGAATTTGTTGTTGCTTTATCTTTATTTTGTATTTTTTATTTTTTGCCTATATGTTCTATTCGAAGTATTAAGTTTTTTATTTTTTGCCTATATGTTCTATTCGAAGTATTAAGTTTTTTATTTTTTGCCTATATGTTCTATTCGAAGTATTAAGTTAACTTTTTTTGAATTGAGTTCTAACTTAGTCTAATATTTTATATAATTCAGTCAAGTTGAATGCAATGACCAATTTAAACTAATAATACTTATATTTTTCAAATCAATTTATCATAAATATAATTTTTTAATGACGTAGCACTACACAGAACTAAATATTAAAGAGCCGACTCGGGCTCGGTTCAATACTGTAAAAAGCTCGGTTGAACTTGCTTGACACCTGGCCTACTTATGAGAGTTGGAGCTGATGGAGAGTTGACAAAGCCATCAAAAAGATCTGAAACATGGTTCCTGCTTGTATTTTTATTGTATCTGGTTAGAGAGGAATAGGAGATGTTTGGATAGGGAGTCTTAACTCTTTTAGGTCTTTTGAAGGCTAGGTGTATTCCGACCTGTTTATCTGGTCCAATTTGTATCCTGTTATTAATGCAAAACAACATCTTCTGGACTTTATTAGCTCACTCTGGCTTACATAGAATGTGTATAGCGAGCCACTCATTTTTTATAAGCTCAATTGCTATATTTTGTACTCCCTAATAAATTGATTAAAATATCGAGATTCAATCTTCTAAACTTTGACTGTGAATTCAGACATAGAAGCTTTAAGTTTTTTGAAATAAAATTTATATATTTGAAAACTACATAAAGAGTACTATAAATCGCAATAATTAACAATTTAAAATGTGCCGCATAAATTGGATGGAAGGAGTAACTCTTGCATCTTCTTGATGCTTCTATTAATATCACTTCATCAAAGAAACACTAATTATTCCCCCCTGCTTCTAGAGTCAGTATTTGACATTAAACCAATCTTTGGACTTCTTTAATTCCTTTCTGCTTTGGATTAGAGTATCTGGAGCTTAATTAATTTATCTTTTCTTCTTTTATCGATCTCCATGAAAAGGGAAAGTTGCCCAACTGGATAAACCAAGAATGTTCATAATTTGTCTTGAGATATTATAGAAATAAAATAGATATTGCATTATTTTTAAAAGATTTGCAGTAAATCTATTAGTAATTAACTTTTAGGATTTTAAATTTATTTGTTTAGAGTCATCTATGGCTTGAATTAGGAGATAATTCCTACTTCTTTGTGATTTGATTTTGCAGATAAGTCAGTACAATATTTTTCTATTTTTTAGTCAAAAATTGCAGCTATAAATATGTCTTTGAGTTATTAATGATATAATTCCCCGTTGACTGCATTGCCAGTATTTCTCTCTAATTTTTTTCTATTATTTCCTTATAATTTTCTTTGTTAAAAACCAACAATTGGTATCAGAGCTATTTTCTTGAGGGATCTGTGACTGAGATGGATTCTGAAAATAACTTTTCCTAATTAGCTCCTCCTGTATTTGATGGTGAAATTACCATTCTTGGCAATAAGAATGGAGTTTATCTTGAGGCTTTAGATCTTTGGGAGGCCATGAAAGAGGATTATGATGTTATTCCACTGCCCAATAATCCCACGATGGTCCAGATCAAAAGCCAAAAAGAAAAGAAAATCAGAAAATCAAAGGCAATTCTTACTTTCTTGTTTCTCATAGACATGTGACTATATTCCTGCAGAAGGAAAAAGGGACTGTTGCAATCAAAACAAGTTTAGGTACAAAAATAATCTCAAATATTCTTTATGTGCCTGATATTGATCAAAATCTGTTGAGTGTTAGCCAGCTAGTGAAAAAAGAATTTAAATTATTATTTGCAAACAAGTATCATTGAATCTTTGATGCCACTAAGCAGGAGATTTTACAAGTCAAAATGAGGGGTAAAAACTTCTCATTTAATCTAGATGAGCACAATTCAGAATCTTTTGTTGATAATCAAGAGTTGCAACTTGGAGAAGTAAATCAAGCTAACTACAAGATCAAAGATGAGTTGGCAGATTTATTCACAAGGTCAATTCTAGTCAAGATTACACTCTACAATTCCTGAATCAAGGAGGAGTGTTGATAATGTCTCAGGATATTATAGAAATAAAATAGATATTGCATTATTTTTAAAAGATTTGCAGTAAATCTATTAACAATTAATTTTTAGGATTTCAAATTTATTTGTTAGAGTCATCTATGGCTTGAATTTAGGAGTTAGTTCCTACTTCGTTGTGATCTGATTTTGCAAATAAGTCAGTAGAATATTTTTATATGTTTTAGTTAGAAATTACAGCTATAAATATGTCTTTGAGTTATTAATTATATAATTCTCTTTGACTGAATTGCCAGTATTTCTTTCTAATTTTTTTTCTGTTTGTTAAAATTTTCTTTGTTATAAACCAACAAAGATTACAATAGATTTGGCTTTGATTCCGTGTGGAAAAAAGAATAGACTTTGATCCCAACTCAACCTCAAAGGTTAACTAATTGCCTAAGGCTATGGAAGGAGACAACCATCCAATTTCTCAACCACTATGGGACACTTTATTAATTATGATGTCACTTTTTCTACCAGTTCTAAATTAAGTGATTTCTTGTTGTCATTGAAATGCCTCTAGAAAGTTTTCTTCTCTTCTGAAAAAACACTTGTTTTCCATTTGAATCCCCCTCTAACATTTTCTCTGTTTTCTTTCTTCTTTGGTGGAACAGAGCATTAGCAACTAGAGAACAGCTTAGCTAGTTCTCCATGGAGTAAAAGCCAACTGAAGGTTGCATAACCCGTTTGCAATAAATTCTTCCGTGTTAAAGCATGCTGAGGGTTATTGTCTCCGAGTAATCCATCCTCGCCCTGTCATACAATAGGGTTGAACAAGATGAACAATTGGATGGATACTGATTTATCCAGTAATTACTGCTATGCTGACTTCTTGTTCATACAATAAGATGCTGTAAATATCTTTTCTACATCAGCAGCATATCCAAAGAATCGTCTGGGTCTTCCTGAGATTTGGACTACCATCTTCAGTTCATTTATAAATGACGAGAATGATGCTAGCTTAGGTAGAGGAGACCATATAACCAGGAAGCTGGATTCACAGCTGAAGCTGCTTCTCAAATTAGGCACTGGAGGAGCGCTGACTAACTACACTGGCTCATCATCCAATTCCAAAGATTCACTTCCGTGCTATGGGACTTGAACATGATTGAGTTACATGCCTTGTGTCAAATTAAGTCTACTGTCTTGTCGTTGCCTGAATAATATTTCTTCTTGCTGCTTTAGTCAACTGTTAATGACTTTTCAAACCACCTGCTCTCACCCTCCACCATTGTTTCCCGAACTGGCCTTTCCTGATGCTGTCTTTGCTGCAATTTGCTTGTTAGTTATTAAGGTGTTATACTCTTTCTCTGGCCCATTTGACATGATATGACTTGAGTAGGTAGAATTTAACAAGGTAATTTGGCTTGTAAATATAATATAATGATGAAAGGTAAAATAGTAAAGTAGCAGTTGATGAGTTAAGAGGTATGACAAAGTCTTTTGGTAAAATTTGAGTTCTTGAAGGGTGAACCGAATATACTATTGAATATAAGTGCTAAATATTGTGGAATAACCAAAATAAAAATGTCATACAAATTGAGATGAACTCTATATCTCGCACATGACACCTATCATATGACTTGGAGACTACTGTTCAGTTCTCTGATACTTACCCAATCTGGTACGGAGTAATTACTGTGCATAAAACAGTAAGAAATGGAGAATTCCTACTATTCTACACTATTATACGTTTATTACTCCAAGACCCAAGTAAATGCAGCAACAGTTAACTCTTGTACTCCCGGAGCCCTTGAAAATTAGATCCTACCGCCCTACCTTTTCCCTTTCCTGACTTCCATCTCTCCTCCAGTTCCTCCACCTTGTGAGCAGTATTCGAACGCCAACTATAGCCATATGCTGAACACTTCTCTTGATCCATAATAAAATAGTTAAAATTTGCAGGAAGCCGCCAATGTAGAGCCCATCCAGATGTTGGACAACTCACACAGGTCAAGAGAACTCTCAGTGATTATCTGTAGCTGATTTTTCATATGGGTGTGAAAATTGCCCAAGCTAATTCCAGCACAATAGACGCGGCTGAAAGAAAAGTTGCCAAGAATTCTGGATAAGATTAAAATGCCCACTCAATGTAACAAGATAATGTTGCACATGCTACTTTATGGCTCTTCTAAAATAAAAATATGCTTATATGCTTGCCTGCGCACTATCTTTTCAACAATCGAACTGCATCTAACTATCATGTTGATTTTAACAATAAAATCGTTATTTATGTCAAATGGCATTGATAAAACCGTGCTACTAAGTTAAGAGACTGCTGATTTAAGGGTATTGGACCGAACACTACAGGCTACACCTGCCAAATGAGCTTATGGTGATTTCCATGAAAAGCAACCCAGGAAGATTCTTGTGTACAATAAAAATTGAAGGACCAACTATCTACAGCATTACAGAACATGTTGTGGAGAAATTTAGAGACCATCCTTCAAGCTAAGCTTTATATTTTGGACTTTAATTGATAGTTGTTGCTTATGGTCATCTATATCCTTCAAAACTGAATAAAGGTTTGTACGATAAACTTCGCATCTCCGATTGGCACAATCCAATTGATAAGAAAGTTCCCGGATCTTTGCATCCATGTCATCCTACAACGATATGCATATAATATATCAGTCAAATAACCAAAGATCATAGAAAATAACCAAACCTCCCATCAACCATATCAATTTTGTAACAGACATGCAAAAGTTTCTTTGCAGCTCGAAATTTTAAATATTTTATTATACATAGGGGAAAGGGAAGAAGATTAAGGAGGGGATCACAAGGTAAGGAGCAGAAACTTCCGTCAATACGATAGAAGTTTAGATAGCCAAGCAACTAGATTATCATGATTCCCCATTATAAGAAATTCAACACCTACAGCAGGGGAGAGTGCAAGGAATTGTTTCAGCATTTTTCAACCTAATTAGAACAACCAATAGATGTCGATGCTAGGTATGAAGAAAGACCCCTCAATGCACCAAATATAATATATGAAACCATGTTTCTATCCAAAAACTTATGACTTCTATTGCTGTGGAACCCAATCATCAAGCTTCTCCACCTTATTTGAGGTTCTCTTGAAGTGTTTGAGCAACTTGGAACTGCCAATTTTTTTCCCAAATAAGTTTAGAACCAGCAGTTGCATGTTTAGAATTTTCCCGGATACGAAATGTGATGTGAACGAAACGCAAACACAAAATTGTGATTAATGCTGACCCACAAACCTATATCAAGCAAGAATATCATTCTTTGAAGGGAAAGGGGGAAAATATACTCCTCAATTTTGCGATTTAGTGGGGACATACTGTCACGGGCTTGTCTTTTCTAAGGCCGTGGGACAGCTAAGATGGCTAAACTTCCACCAAAAGCTTCAGTCCTTACTGCTCACAAAGGCACAAAACGTGCTAAGGATCGGATGGCAAATAATGAAAGAAGGCAAGAAGGCAAGAAGGCAAGTAAAGTAAAGAAGACAAGTGTTTGGGAGGCAAAGAGCCCTTTTGATTTTACTAAGTATGAGAGAATCTGAAAATGTGTGGATGAGTACAAGTGCTGCCCCTTGGGCCTATTTATATACAACCATGTCCCTACACTATATGTCATGTGGTTGTGTCAATGTGGCTATGTCAGGCAGGCTGTGTCAGGCATGTCAGGCATGCTGTGCCAGACGTGCAGGCATGCTGTGCCAGGCGTGTAGGCATGCTGTCTCTGGCGTGTCAGGCATGCTGTGTTAGGCGTGCAGGCAGGCTGTATCAGGCCTGTCGGGCATGCTGTGTCAGGCATGCAGGCATGTTGTCTCTGACGTGTCAGGCAGGCTCAAACCAGCGGACAGAAGGAGCAAGGAGGCGAAACCGACCGAGAGAAAGACAAGTCAATGGACCTGTTCAACCACATGACCTTGTTCAACCATATGGCGCTTGCAGCTATTTCAGCCCAGCCGCCTCGTGTGAGGCCACGGGAGTCACTGTTCATCGAGGCTTGTGTGAACGGCAGGCCTGTCCGCATCATGGTGGACACTGGTGCAACCCACAATTTCGTGACACATACCCCTCATTGAAAAAATGGTGTAAATATATCCTTGCGGTCTAATAAATGGTGCATATTTGTCATTTTCATTAACAAACTTATATTTACTGAATTACAAAAATCATAATTCCAAAAATGTCACATGATTTTCAAAAATTACCCCACTCATTTTTTTTACCCTTCCAGACCCGACCCAACTAAGAAAAACTCATCCCTCTTTTATTCCATCATCACCCCGATGACTTAGACTTAGACGTTTGTTCCACTAAGGAATCTGGAAACATTTAAATCCCCACATACAGCCCAAGGCCCCTCCATTAATCCCCTCAGTAAGCCAATCTCCTCCCAGACTAACCTTCTTTCAATGTAGCAGTTAAGGGCATATACCTTTGTGATGTGACAGGAAAAGTTCTGTAATTGTGCCTCAAAACTTGCAAGTTAGAGTACAAGCACCTATTTTCAGAATTTCACCCTTCTGTACCCTACTATCCCATAACATCATTATCCCCTCTCTAGTTCCGCTAGCCTCCAAGCAGGCAAACCTGGTTCATCCGCCTCCCCAAATCTATTTCACCTCTTCTGTTAAGTCCCCCTCCAATTTAGTCTCTTGTAAACAAATAATAATGTTTGTCTTCCATTCAACCACCAAACTCTTCACCAATCTTCTTTTATCCCTGTTGTTGAATCCCCTTATATTCCAAGATACTGTTTTAAATTGCATCAATAACAATTTAACTGATTCCTCCCCTTGCTCTCCACTATTTTTGAATTTAATATCAAAGGTCATAAGACTTTTCAGCTCTTGTGAACCTTTGAACCTTGTCCTATTACAAACAGCCTCTGCCTCCATTCTTCTTGCTTGTCTAGAGCTATCTACTTGTAATTACGGGTGTTTATGGTTTGGTAAAAAACCAAACGAAACCGCAAACCGAACCAAACTGATTTAAAAAACCGACATTTGGTTTGGATTGATTTGGTTTGATTTTAAATTTTAAAAACTGATAATATTTGATTTGGTTTGGGTTCTACTAAAAAGACCGAAGAAATAACCAAATCAAACAGATAAATTATATACATAAATTTTATAATTATCTAAATATTTAACTAAATCTTATATATATTTAAATGTTCAATCAAAATACAATTTAAAGTTATATTTTTTATTTTTAATCATTAATTTGATATTAGTATACTTATTTAATATGTACTACAACACTTTTAAATTTTTTAGTATACTTATTTAATATGTACTACAACACTTTTAAATTTTATTTCTATAAAAATATGTCCAAACCCAACATTTTAAGTCTAATTGTCTATATGTGGTGCGGCGTATTGCCGATTTTTAATTTTCTTTGCTAAGCTATCCATCTACTCTTCAATCATTTGCCCTTTTGATTGTTGAAGAGTTGACCATTTTATTTAAAGTTGTATATTATTTCTGTATGGATATTAGACATGTAAGTGGAAGAACCTCTATAATCATGCAACTTAAACACGCGAAAGCTTTGGAATAGTGTTGAAAAATAATAGAAGATTCAGAAACATTCATCTTGTGATAGTAGAGAGAAATTTGTTGATTCCTAATGTTCTCTGTTGTTTTGCTATTATCAATTTATCATTAGCTAGTTATAAACCGAAAAATCGAACCAAACCGATGGTTCTTATTTTATTTGGTTTGGTTTGGTTTTAGAAATTTTAAAACCGATTAAATTTGTTTGGGTTTGATTTTGATCTTGATCAAAAATCGATCCAAATCGAACCATGAACACCCCTATTTGTAATAACAGTTTCAATGCCTCTTCTTCATGACCTTGAACATCTGCCCCCAAAACTTTACCAAGTTTGATCATATTTTCTTGCACCCAAATTGATGTCTCCCTCTCCTTGTCCATTATCAATTGTTGTTGTTGAATTAGAAGTGGTTCCGCCTCCTTTATCTCCCACTTTCCCATAGTGGTAAATTGAGTTTTGGTCCCCTGCTCTAGGCAACCTTCTTCACCTCTCTCAGAATCAGCACCTCTCGGTTCTTGGTCACCTATCTCTATCATTTGATGAATAGAGTCTTCTTTCAAGTCTCCTATTGTGTTTGTTGCCTCCTTCTCCTCCGTTATTGGTTGTTTTATGACTTGTATGTCATCTTGCACTGGATCTTAGAGAAGGCGAGATTCTAAAGCTTTGGAAGATGCATCTCCGTTCTAAAACAATGGGTCAATGCATTCTAAGTCATTAAAGATGACTTGGCTTGCATAGTTAAGCCCATTCTTCCTTAAGACTGAATTCTTGATGATGGGCTTCTAAAATGGCCCAAAACTGAAGCCTTATTCAAGTCACCCATGTGCCTCTCGTGTGTTGCTCCTCCATTGTTTTGCTACGATTGTCGCCTGACCCTCCCATGCGGGCTCTAGTACCAAAATCCCTAAATTCAAAGGTTATACATTGGCGCAGTTCATATATGCGTTTACCCTTTGGACAATAGGATGGACGGGGTTTACCTCTGTACCCCCTTCTCCCACTACTCTTCTGTCAATTTCCAGCAACACTTCAAATCTATTTTTGCTTTCAAACCATATGCGAAAATGGTAAGTAATATGAATCCTCGAGACTGAAACTTCCATTGGTACATTTTTCCCGTCATTTGAGACGAAGATTCTTGCCCATTTCATGTGCTCTTTGAGCTCTGTTTCTTCTTCACTAGACATCCAACCCTCACATAAATTTCCAAGTTCTTGGAACACTTTGTGCAACCATAACTGCAGCAGGATTCCAACTGCTTTGATCCAGGTTTCTTTAACCGAACTGGTGTTTGGTACACAACCCACCATTAAACCCCACCACTCAAGATTAAATCTTTGGTTCTTCTAGCTCCAATGCCCTTGTAGGGTTTGCTCAGCCATATGTATGTTGGGGAATACAAAGATAACATGTCTCCATACATCTCATAAATGTTAGCCCTATTCCATAATGATGTCGACCATCTTCTAATCTCTATCAAGGTTGGTTTTTCTTTTCTTTCCCTTTCCAGATGCCCAACCAGGCATCTCTTCAATAACCCTACATCTTCACTATCAGAGTTCATCAACACTTCAATATTGCCCGTCGACACTTCAATATTGCCCTTTATGTTTTTTATCTCTGCTTCTCATAGATTCTTGGATTGCCATTTACTAATTCGTATGATCTTCACACATGGGTAGTTGGCTTCAAGTTACTCTCGGAGAGCCTCCCATTTCCAAACTTTTTGGGCATTTAATGAAGTTCTCGATTTTAAATGTTATGTCATACCAGCCAGCATTCAAAGTTGGCTCTGGAATAACAAGGACTAAACTTCCCCTGTTATTTACTGCAGTTATTTACAGTTAGGGTGCTTATATATCTTCCATGCTCGTGTTTTCTGGTGCAGAAGTGTTCTACCTCCTTTTCTAATGTCTTCCATCTCCTGATCACCTTCTTTTGATCGTTGACTAGTGTATCTATGGGATTATAATTTGATTTAAGTTAATTGATGCTGACTTTTGCAGTATGTGCAAGGTACTTTGGCACTACCAATATAATTACCAACCAATGGACTAGATCTGGATTAATAAGGGATATGTTTTTATTTTATTATTATTTTTTATAAGGTAAGTATATCCACTATTATTCCGGTATAGATTCATAGAATATCTGGCCCCTCATACTATCAAATCCTGGTGGAGAGGATCGTATGACCCCTATGACCCCTTAGGTATAGAGACAACACAGTAAATCTCTTCACACTTGAGGCTTGTACTATAATCACTATTGGCCAGCAGCAGTAGCCACATAAAAAAACACACATATTACCTATGCACACAATGACAATGGCCATACCAAGTTAACATAGAAATGACTTTCAATTTCGGCCCAAGAACTCACTAGCAGCCAGGGAGAAAGCCAAATATAGAGTTGCTAAGCTGCAATTTCTGAAATTGAACAGCCCTGCTAGGTGGGTATTGAATTATATGTGAAATGCTTTGAGAAAATAAAAATAACCAACATGTGAAATGGAAGCATAGAAATGAAAAGAGAGAGAAGCATAGAAATGAAAAGAGAGAATTGAGCACAAGCAAGAAAACAGTAAACATAGCTTGCCATAGGGAACATAACTTCCGGAAATTGGTAGAAAGTTTTCAATGGCAGGATAATAGAGATAAGAGAGCATTTCACTTGGTTAAATGGTGTTCACTTACACTCAGCAAGAAGGAAGGATGTTAAGGCAATAGAAACCTGCGGCAGCACAATTGTAGCTCGTTGGGGGGTTCACTTCCAAAGAATAGGCAATATGGAATAAAGTTGTTGATGAGACGTATGGGTACCAAAGCAATGACGATATCTGTAATACCTCGTATCATCGTACTAAGATTTGAACCGCTTAATGTATGTGAGTAAAACCGACCCAGAAATTTTGATGAATCGTAAGCAGTGTTATTAAAAGTGCTCAGTTCAGCGCTTAAAGTGTGAAGCGAGGCGCTACGATGGGTTAACGCTTTTCTGATCTGAAGCGAGGCAGAAGAGAAAAAGCGTTTGCTTCGGCACCAGAAGCGAGAAGTGAAGCACCAGAAAAGCGACACTTTACCAATAAAAGCGAGATTCTAGGGTTAACTTTAAAACAACTGATAAAACAAACTTACACACTTGTTGCATCTCTTCCTCTACGACTTGCTGGTCCTCTCGGTCCTCTCCTCCTCTTCGACTGTTGCTACCCGCTAGTCTACTGCTGCTCTTCTTCTTCAAGGTAAGCTGTTCTTATCTTTTTCTCTTTTTCTTCTCTTCTTCTTCTTCTCCTCACTTCTTTTTCTGCTTTTTTCTCTTCTTTTCTTTGTTTATCTCTGCTCTGCTACTACTCAACTGCTAGCACTAGGGCATTGGGCTTTCTCTTTTCTCTACTTCTTTTCTATTTCTCTCTCTTTTCTCTGTTGCGTTAGTTCTTTTTCTCTGTTTTGTAATTGTGTTAGCTTTATATTTTAATTTTTTGCTTTTCTTCTCTCGATTCTGATATATTTTTCTCTGTTTGTTGTAGCCTTTCTCTCTCTGTTTTGCTATAGCGTATCTCTTTTTTTTTTGCTGTAGCTTAAAATATTCATTTTTATTGTTGTGATTGTAGTAAATTTTGCTATCAGCTAATAGTTCTGACCTATGAGGATTATTGACCATCTAGTTCTAGTATCTATTATTTAATTTCTAAAATTTAAGAATTAAAAGATTCGCTTAATATGTTATTTCTATTGAGTTTTGGGTTATTTATCTATGCATACCTAATATTTTTAATTTTTGTATTAAATTGCTCTTTAATTGAAAAAAGCGCGCGCTTAAGTGAAGCAAGCCCTCATAGCTTTTTTCCCGCTTCTCGCTCTTCAAAACACTGATCGTAAGTGTTTGTAGTAAAGTGTGAGTTATAATGTGTTAAGGAAGTTTGGAGTTGGTTAGGAATTAAAAAGATCGATTTTTGTGACTTTCGCCAAGAATGGTTAAAGAATACGAACCGCAAAATGGACATACAGGCCGTACCTTGCGTCGTAAATGAGATGGGAGACTTGGGAGCTACTGTTCAAAGACACATTGAGAGAGCGAAAGAGAGAAAACGTTCACAATTTTATGACCTAGACGAGATTGTGGCCGAAGAGAAAGAAATTATAATGTATATAAATATAATTTAGTGTAAATAAATAGAGCAATGTGTGTGTGTTTTCTACGTGTCTATGTGTGTGAGAGAGAGAAATAAAGAGAGAAAATTAAGACAACAACAAAATTAAAAGTAAAGAAAATCAGAAAGAGAAAATGATGTCCCAAACGGCAAACAAAGCCACATACAGAGTGTACATGGGAAGTACGGGCCATATGTTGGCTGTAAGTGATAAGAGAAACATGTACAAAGAAAAGTCTGAAAGTGTGAAGTTTATGAGTAAGGGTCAATTTTAAACGATCATATCTCCCAATCTACAACGTGTCTTTGGATATTCTACTCATCAAATTAAAGTCCTACG
This sequence comes from Datura stramonium, assembly GCA_018107945.1. Lineage (NCBI taxonomy): Eukaryota > Viridiplantae > Streptophyta > Magnoliopsida > Solanales > Solanaceae > Datura > Datura stramonium. The sequence goes on along the minus strand of JACEIK010000534.1, from coordinate 129,955 downwards.
AATCTAGTTTCCAACGCATCCAACCATTCATCAATCGGAGTTTGGAGTAAAAAGTTATGGGCATTTTACTGATGCATTGTCAAGCAGTTATGAATCGCGAACCAACATACGAACCGCATGTTGAATCTGCGGTCTGTCGCAGATCTTGGCCATAAGTCACTAAACAATGACTGGTGAGAGGGGGGGTCAAACGACAGTTCAAAATGCAGCCCGAACGTTGAATGTGCGGTCCGCAAATGGCAAATTATTGGCCGAAAAATGTGATTTTCAGCCTCTTTTTAAACGTGATTTCAAATTCACTTTCCTATTTCTTCACCCCAACTCAACCCAAACAGCCCCAGAAGCTCTCCAAAACCCTCCAAAGCATGGAGAAACATCTCGCATGATCTTACAACATAAAACCACAAATCTCTCAGGATTTTGACATCAAATCATCTGTCTCTCCTCTAGCAAGGTCAAGAACAACTTTTGAATATCACGACTTAAGATCTTGAGTTCTCCTCCTTCCTCTAAGGTAAGTAACTATCCTAAACCCTTGCATGAGTATTATTTTCTACTCCTTAGGGATGTTCTAAGGTTGGGACTCATGGGATAGTGCTAGGAAGCCATGAGTTCATGTGATGACCTAGGTTTAGGGTTTTATGGGACTTATTTGGTTTTGAGGATGGATATGGTTGTTTTGGTTGGACTTGTTATGGGTATGCATGTTGTTAAGGGGCTGTAGAAGGAGGCGGGTGTTAGGACACCCCACCCGTACGAGGCTCGGATTCCTATGCCCTATGAGTGTTTGATGTAATGTCTCTATGACTTGAAATTCATCACTAAGATATTGATTATAGTTCCTTTTCATATAATTGTTGTAGATTGACGTTATAAAGGGATTGTTGTTTCGTGATGACAATTGTGAGGCCAAGGATAAGGTATGTAAGTCTATCTCTACGTGTGGGAACCTCATTGTTCTTTCCGCGCTATGTTATTCATATGTATGAGTTTTTCCTCTATGTATGAGTTAGAGTTGTGATGAAAATCTTATGACTTGACACTACTGATTCTTATAGAATCCAAGACTCCTCTATGATTTACTCATCCTGTATGGTATCCCTTTTTCCATGAATTTTATTATCTCCTTCACGAAATTCCAAAAGCATGAAAGCATAATTTTTCTTTGAAACCGAAGTTGATGATTTCTCTTAATTGTTTTCTTATGAATATCTTGAATCCTTGTGAATTTCTATAAATCTCTATCATGCCTCATTCGATAGACTTTTCTATGTCCATCCATGAAATTTTGACTTAAATTACAATTTCTCTTTTTCTTGAATTGTTAGGGTTAAGGTCAAGAACGTTATGTCTATGAGGAATGGTTTTCAATCCTATGAGTTCCTATGTATGTTTAACGATCATGCGTGATTACTCCATGAGTTCCTACGTATGTCTATGATCCTTCTTGATCTTTCTATAAGATCCATGAATCCTCTTGTGAAAAGTGTTAATTTTACAAATTATGATTTTCCTCTACAAGAGAAGTTCCGATGATTTTATGAATTATGATTTTTCTCTACAAGAGAAGTTTCAATGACTAATATGAGCCATGATTTTACCTCTAAAAGAGAAGTTTCATGATATTTCTTTTTATGAACAATAATTATGACATGATGATTTATGAATTAAAGGCTTTATGACAATGATGAACTATGATTATGATACGATGATGACTTATGATTATGAGCTTGGTTGCTCCATGATGATTTCAAGTAAATCACACTACGTAATGAAAGGGAGTAGTATTATTAACCAAAAACACTTCGTGCCTGAAACTACGTATGCCAACATAGGTTATGGATTGTTTTCGTTGGCTCAAGTTGACTCCTTATGCACCCTGGTACGGGCTGTTATGGATCCTTGTTAGGAAACTGTGTTAAGATGTCTCGTATCCCGACAAGGTATAGGATGGCTTCGTTGATCGGGCAGAGATCAGACTCCATGTTTATGTGGTGGTTTATGTCGGCTAAATTAAGAACCTCCACAATGAATTAATGAATGATGATTTTTAAAAGGTCAACCTACTGATTTTTGGATTCTTGTTCCTTCATATTATGTCTATGTTTTCTGATTGTCCTTTCTACTTTCAGCTATGTTTATGTTTCACTCAGCAGTTTTACATACAGTATGATCATATGTACTTACGTCCCCTTTGTCGAGGGCATTGCATTATTTTATAATGCAGACTCAAGTACTCAGACGGGGGAGCAGCACATTAGGACCCCTCATATTTAGCTATTGGTGAGTTATTCAGCTTTACTAGTTTTTGACTTAGAGGCATGCCAGGTGCCTTGTCCCTATAAAATAGTTATTCCATTATGATAGAGACTTGCATAGATTATTCATGTTGATGTAAACTTGGCAAGTCCTTCTTTTCTATAAATTGAGTATTTTGATTTTTAAAGCTTCAGCGTATTGGTATTCCGCTTATGTTAGATGTATGCTCATGATGTACGCCATGTTACGTGGTTCTCTCGAGCCAACAATAGTATCGGATGCCGTCCACACCCAAGCCCTAGGTTGGGGCGTGACAACACTTAGTGGGTGGGGATGTGGAGAATATTAGAACTTTATGGCATAACTTCGTTAGCAATATTGGGTTTAAAGTGGGAGGTAGAAGAACGATTGCTTTTTGGGATGATAGTTGGATTGTACATGCTTCCCTATAGACCTGTTTGGGTGGCTGACTTTTTTTAATCAGGTAAAGTATTTCACCAATAATAACAAGGCCAACATGGCCATATACAAATGTTGAAGAAAAACCTACAAATATGGTTTTTCCAAAAGACGCCCAATCCTCTATACAAACATGAACTACATGGGTGCACCATAAAAAAGTTGTTCTGAAAGACATCTTAATGATCTTAACACTTCACTGTAGATCTTAATCATTCAGATCTATTAAGACCCGTTAAGTGGTTGTAAAATAACAAAAACAAACACACTTAATAATTAAAAGTTGAATGATTAAGAATCAAACCTCAAAACAAACGGATTTGATTATTGAAATCTAAATGTTTAGGACTTAAGAGCTTCATTAAGGGGCAGTTTGGTTATTGGATGAGACTCAAATTAATACATGAATAACTTGGTTA
>JACEIK010000534.1:84911-106895 GCA_018107945.1 Datura stramonium | reverse complement strand
ATAAAAATATTTCAAATCCAAAAACATGATAATAGTTGAGCATATTTTTGATTTTTTTTCTCCCGTTATAAAACTAAATCCTATTAGACAAGTAAAAGATTTATTGCAAACTGAGCCTGCGTGGCAGATCACATTAAATGCATTTCCTAGCTTGAAGGTTTGCGGAAAGGAGAAAACCCTCTTAAAATCACAACGATGCCCGCATTCGCAGAGCCGAAGGATTTTTGGGAGCAAAAAACTTCTTCTCGTTCATCTGTTGTCTATACGACCTATCTCGCTGCCGGAGGATTCAGCCGTTAGTAGGACTCTGCTGTCGACATTGACGCCTTCAAGGTCGACGATTATTCGGCAAGATCGTTTTGCTCTAACTTATGGCTTTGTTTGATTCTGGAAACCATCCAACTATGTTCTTCCTTTTTGTATTTGAAGACCTCCTGTTACTTCCCTTTTTTCGTTGGTCTCATCTTCTTCGTCTTGAACACGGGACAACTTTAGATGGTTTTGGCACTACCTCATTTTTCACTTTTCGTTTTTAAATTGGGAGTCCGGCTAGTTCGTGGCTGCCAGTGATTGAACATCGAGCAAGAAGCTAGTTAAGCTGCTTTCATGTTTGACTTTCAGATGCTATATCATACTTCAATGTTTACCTTCTCAAAACGGTGTTAGCGTTATTTAACTGCAAAGTTTAAGCAAAAAACATTTATTTTTTCTTCCCTTTTACTTTCTTGATATAAAAAGGACTTCAAGTGGAAGATTCACATTCTCCGTGCAGTTGTTTTTGCAGAATTTGCTGGGCTGTCATCAAGCAAGGGGGAATTGATCAAGTATTTCGAGTCAGTCATGGTTGATTGTAAGATGAACAATAACGAAGAAACCCTGCCAGAAACGGGGGATGCCATTTCTTGCAAGGACGACACAAGCGGAACTGAGTCAAAAAAAGACATACTCCCAGAAAAAGAGAACTTGGTGTCTGCTGGAAAGGAGCTGGTTAAAGACATCAGTAGTTGCACTAAGAGTGAGTCCTCAGGCCCCAGCATACTTGATGCTAAGAGTCTTCAGGTGCAGAATGAAGAAGACCGCTCAGCAAACAAAAAGGTTTTCTTCAAATCTCCCACCATCGCCTCCAAAGCCTTAGGTGATGTAAATGCTTGTGAATCTCAAGGCCCTGATGGCTGTAGGGACGGTACTAATCTTGATTCTACTGAACAATCGGACTCCATAGTCCAGAATGAGAGTCCTGTGGAAGTAAGACCGGATGATGAAGAACCTAAAGAACGGAAAGATGGGGTGACTAGGGGGGAGTTGTGTGGAGTCCATCGGGCAACTCAACTGGAATCATGTATGGTACATGTTACTGGAACAGAGGAACTAAAAATGGGAGTGAAGAGGTGCGGCTCATTCTTAAGCAATAAAAAAATGGAGGAGAATCTGAAGCAGGCACTAGTGGAAAATGAAATTAAGGAGGGATTGGATGATGTGCTGAAAGAGACAGAGATACTATCAGCCAATAAGACTAAGGATGAATTGCTTAAGCCCGAGTTGGACGTGGAACATGATATTGATGTGAAAACACCAGCCAAGACCTTTCTACTGGATACAAATCCCATGGGGGAAGATGAGTCTGGAACAGAAGAAGAGCAAGCTGCATTTATGAAAGAACTAGAAACTTTCCACAAAGAAAGGTGCTTGGAGTTCAAAGCCCCACGGTTCTATGGAGAGCCATTAAATTGTCTCAAGTGAGTCATACATGTTTTTCTTAATTTCACCTATTTACTTTGCTTGATTTTATTGAGCTTGGCCTAATTAGTTTTGTTCATGTTTGTCAGGTTGTGGAGAGCAGTGATCAGACTTGGTGGTTATGAGCAGGTCTGTGTAGAGTTTAAATGCGCTGATGTAGTGTTACCATTTTTATGAACAAACTCGTGTAACTGTTAAGACTTAAGAGTCAAAGTAGTGCAAATTTGGGGTGTGAAAAGAAGTGCTTTGGATTGAAAAAGGTCTGCTATGTCTAATGGCAACGGTTTAGGTAAGGGCTTGGAGAAGATTAACTGCACTAGCCTTTCTTAGAAATAGGGAACAGGTTATGAGAAACTGAACAAAGAGGAAAAGAAAAAGAATAAGTTCTAGTGGTCTCTTGTCCTCTGGCCTTCAGTCTAGTGGTAGGACTGCTGCTTTTGATGTGTGCTTTAGGTGCATAATGGGTTAGAACCCTGCCACCAACAAAAGCTTGGTATTTAGATGGAGAGGGCAGGGCCGGCTCCTTATCCACCGAGTTTAGGACCATATGCCACTGATCCTCGAGGACTTCTCCATTATAAAAAATATGTTTGAGTGGTCTCTTCCAGTTCTACTCCTCCCTGTCTCCCTGGTGAGTGGATTTAAAAAGAAAACCAAGGATTTACCACCAATGTGAAGAATGTATACAGCGAGCTAAAGAGCATGCTAAGCATACTCTTACTCTTTACTGTCTTACATAAGAATAGTCCCACAGCAAAACAGAGAAGTGGGCAGATTAGGATCAGTTTGTGCTGGAATAGCGGGGAAAGTGGTGGAATTGATTGTCTTGATAGGAACACCAATTGGTGCAGTTTTGACGAATATAGTACCTAAGTCAGAGGAATAAACTCTAGCATTCATACCTAGATTTCCTCAAGAATAAACATTCAAAATAAGGCTGGATAAGTGCCGAAGAAGTGAGAAAAGCTTCTTAAACTAATCCATAAGAAATTCACCTTAGTAAATTGGATTTAGTTTTCCTACTGGGGTCATTATTGAGCAATGAGGGAGCTGCCTACATTAATCCAAGCCACTTGCTATGTATAAAAGTAGCAAGGATATTCATTGTTGCTTCTCTACGTTTTACTTAGGGACTTGAGCCAGTTGATTATCTTAAGAATCTTTTATTGCTCCTTTTATGAAAAAAATCTTTTGTTGCTCCATCATCAGTTGGTTTTCTTTCCATCTTTTCTTCCTGTGGTGAAATGACAGTTTTATTGATCTTGTTGATGGACAGTTGTGTTGACATGAGCATTGAGAGGTCTGAAACCCGTTATTATGGGAAAATGGCCAAAAATGCCCCTTAACTATGGGAAATAGTGGAAAATTGCCCTTATTTTAACTTTTGTCACAAACATACTCATTTGCACCTCAACTATGGAAAATAGAAAAAATTTGCCCTCCGTTTGAATATGGTCCCAAATTGCCCTTATCAGGAGTGGATTAGCTCATATTTGCCCCTCAAAACTAATAGAATTCATTTGTTTTGATCAACCCGTTTATTTTAGGGCCAAAAATTTGACTTCTATTCTGAAATACGAGAGGAAGAATAAAAAGAAAAAAGAATATGTAGATGTTTTTTCCAGAATTACACATTAAAAGTAGTGATTCACAAAATATTTCGTGATGCTCAAAGGACAATTAATAAGTCTGCTCTCTTTCAGTTTCTGTCTTTATGAAGAATAATTTAGCTCAAAAGAAATAAATTGTCAATTTTATGAATTTTGTTCTCTTTGGCATGACATCAATCACAATTTTTTCAGCAAGATCAGAACTTGCTGTTAAGTGTACGAATAACTCCTTGCGATTTCTTTGTTTACTTTTAATTATTTTTCACTAATTTAAGAATTTATTTGTATTTATGCTCTTGGAGACGCCCGAGTGCCCGGGTGCAGAGGTGTGAGAGGTTGTCGAGGACGGTTTCAGGAGAGGTAAAGTAGGCCGAAGAAGCATTGGGGAGAGATGATTAGACAAAACTTGATGTCGAGAACTTGATGCCGTTTCAACTTAGCGAGAATATGACCTTAGATAGGAGGTTATGGAGGACACGAATCAGAGTAGTAGGTTAGTAGGGAGTAGATCATTGTTTAGCAAATCCGCCCATACTAGTAGTTGTAGTGTTACTCCTATAGTGTCTTGCCTGTAGATTTATGTTATTATCTATTGTTGCTTGAACTTTGTGTATCGTATTATTTGTACTTCAAATAATGTTTGACATACTTTGTTCTATCCATTATTTCCTTTTCTAGATTTCTTTGCTTTGTTTATCCTTGAGTTCCGGTCTATCAGAAACAACCTCTCTACCTCTACCTCCTTACCCTCTACCCTCCCTAGACCCCAATTTGTGGAATTACACTGGGTATGTTGTTGTATTTGTATTTGTGCTCTTGAAGATTATTTATTTCCCATGAAAAATAATTAATTTAATTTCTAGAATTGGTGTTCTATTTAATTATAGTTGTTAAATTTCAAGAGAGTAATTCTTTTTAATGGAGGAAAGACATTGGATATGATTGAGCAATTAGATGTTTTCGGTTCTTTTAATCATTTTGGATCTGTGTATGTTTTTCGGTTAAGATTTTGTACAAGAAATTTGTGGTTAAGATTCTCATCTTGCATAATAGCACCTCCATCTTAATAACATACTATGTTTTAAATGGATAAAAATAAAAAGTTGGAAGTATGTTAGTTTTGAGGGCAAATATTAGCTAGTTCACTCATGATAAGCGCAATTTGGAAACAAATTCAAATGGAGGGCAAATTTATTCTATTTTCCATAGTTGAGGGTGAAATCTGAACCAATCCACCAGTGATAAGGGTATGTTTGGGACCAAAGTTAAAATAAGGGTAATTTTGCTCTATTTCCATAGTTGAGGGGCAACTTTGATCTTTCTCCCCAGAATAAATTAGGAGATTCTATGGAAACCTCGACTCCTATAGTAACAGGTTGGTAGATATTAAAGAATCATTAAGACTTTAATTTGGTTGGAGTATGCTTTAACATTTCACGGGTGGTTTCTTTTACTAAATCATGTATGATTGGGAGTGGTTTTCTTTACCTCTGTGTTGTAAGGATTTAAGCCTCTTTTCAGGATATGCACTTGACTTTGTTAAGTGGATTAGTTGACCGGAGGAAACTTCTATTTTTTGACGTTTTAATACTTTCTACTTGGCTTTTAATACAACTTTCTTTTCTTGTAAAAGAGCCTTACTTTGTTGCTCATGTGTACCATATAAGTTTACTTGCTATAATTCTAGAAATGTGTTAGAGTTAGGTTGTCTATTTTGTCTATCTCTTCTGTTTCTTTCATAGCTTAACAAATTGCATGGCTGCCTCATAATGGAGTGAACAATCCTATACTCATCGGTTATTTCCTACTTGTGGTCTTATAGGTAACATCATGCAAGCTATGGCGACAAGTAGGAGAATCGTTCAAACCCCCCAAGTAAGGACAAACTCATATCTGTGGTTGGCCTCATACTTCATTTGCTATAGATTTATTTTGCTAAGCAACATTGTCTGTAAGTGTCTACTTATTGTAAAGAAAGTAAAAACAAAGAGGTTTTGGGTGTCCAATTACTTGATTATTCCCTCAAACATGTTGGAATATAAATAGTGCTTACACATAATTGGAAAAAGGATTATGTAATTCCTATTCCTAAGGCATTATTTGTTTTCATTAAGATTAAGATGTCTGAATTTGAATGCATATCTGAATGATTAAGATGTTATCTCTAAATATGAACATTGAATGATTAAGACTGTTTGTTTTTAAACATTCGAGTGTACATAATTTTTTTATTTCTAAACATAATAAATATACAATTCAAATAAAAAAGTTATTAAATATTAAAAGAATACAAATTTAATAAAATAAAATATTATTTGATTAAAAAAATGAAACATTTATGTTCAATAGTGATGGTGGTGATATTTATAATTGTGGAGGTGGTTGGTGTTGTAGCGACTGATGACGAAGTTGGTTGATGTTAGTAATTGGTGTTGTTGATGGTGGTGGTTGAAGAATGTGTGGTGATTGATGATGTTTGGTGGTAGTTAGCAGTGGTGTTAGTTGTGATGGTCGAGGTGGTTGATAGCGAGGAATTTAGTGACTACTGCGGCGGTGGTGGAGGTGGCGTAGCGGCAACGGTGGCTTGATAATTGGCGGGCGAAGACGTGTGGTGGTAGTGGCGGCGGTGCTCGTTGTGATGGTGGTGGTTGTAGTAGGGGTTGTACTTGATGGTGGTAGTGATGGTGGCGATGGCGATGGTAGTGGATATTAGCATAATGATAGGAATAGTAGGTGTGTGCTTGGCCGTATTAGTGGTTAGCCAAAGATGGTGGTTGCTGGTGATGATTGTGATGACAGAGGTGGTTGGTGATAATGGCTGGTGGTTAGCGACGATAATAATGGTTGACAATGGTGGTAGTGGTTGAGATGGTAGAGGTGGTTAGTGGTGGTGGCCGTTGATCGTGGATAAGAGTCGTATTTGAAAATTATCCACAACAATATCTCTTAATGATATTGGGATTTTTCAAGATCTTAATATATTAAGATTTTTTTCAAGATCTTAATGATTAAGACCTATTTAGACCTGAGTGCTTAAATCTTAATTAAAACAAATGCACTTAATGATCAAATGTTTAAACTATTCAGATTCAGACCTTCATTAAATGCAAACAAATGAGACCCTTTTTTGTATTTTCAAGGTACGGATGCTTGCCATATTTATAGATTATTAACATTTTTAACACACTATTTCTCAAAAAAAGCATTTTAACACTCTCCTCGAGTTAGAGTGCATAAGGTATATACCTTGTAAATTCCATATTTAAAATTTTTACGAGGTATGAATTTTTGCCATGTTTTCAAACTCAGCAAATTGAAGAATACATGTTGTATGCTCCTAACTTGCCCCAAATGTACCCAATTTTGGAGCAGTGGGGTGATTTTGTAAGCATATTCAGTAATTGATCATTCTAGTTAACAAAACCTATAGCAATGCACTTTATTCAATCTTTTGTCAACAATAACAACAACATGCCCAGTGAAATCTCACAAGTGGGAGTGTAGTGTGTACACAGACCTCAACCCTACCTCGTGGAGGCAGAAAGGTTGTTTTTGAAGGATCCTAAGCTCAAGTGTAGCAAATTAAAGTAGTAATGAAAAGGAAAAAGAACAGCGAAGAAAACATGACAACTAATAGGAAAGCAGTGCAGAGCTTTCATGAAAGGAACAGTAACATCAACAAAATACTGCGATCATAAAAACATAATAAACAACAGATGGTTACAGATAACAAAAGCAAGAAACTACATGAATAAGGCTAATACTATGACATACACGGTGCTCTAGACTACCACCAAGCCTGATCACGTCGAAAAGCAACACAATGCTCCACTACCTACTAACCTTCTACCCTAATTTGCGGCCTCCATATCCTTCTATCTAAGGTCATGTACTCAGTAAGCTGAAGCTGCCCAATGTCTTAAAGCTGAAGCTGCACTATGTCTTGTCTAGTCACCTTTTTCCAATACTTCTTCGGACTACCTCTACCTCTCCGCGTAACACTATATCCAACCTCTCACACCTCCTCACTGCAACATTTGCACATCTCCCCTTCACATGCCCAAACCATCTTAGCCGTGCTTCCCTCGTCTTATCCACCACGGAGGCCACTCTCACCTTATTCTCGATATCCTCATTCCTAATCTTATCACTCTTCACATGCCCACACATCGATCTTAGCATCCTCATTTCCGCAACTTGCATCTTCTGAACATGAGCCGCCCCATACAACAAATTCGGTCTAATCACCATTCTGTAGAATTTACCTTTGAGTTTTGGTAGAACCTTTTTATCACACAAGACTCCGGAGGCAAGACTCCATTTCATCCACGCCGCACCAAGATACTTAAAACTGATTCGATCTTTTGTCAAATGAGTGATAATCTACTTTCATATGCTTTTTTCTCTGAAGCAATGTAGTGTTATTGTCACAGATCAATTTCAGTAGTTCATTCTCTCCACACCTTGACTCTTGGAGAAGGCGCTTTAGTCATATAAGATCACATGTAGCCAAAGCCATTTCTTGATAGTCTGCATCTCCACTAGACCTCATTACTACATCTTACTTTTTGCTTTTCTGAAACAGCTCCTCCACTTAGAACACAAAACCCTGATGTGGTGGTCCGTTTGCAACACACCTTATCTGCATCATAATACCAGATAATGCTTGCGTGTCCCCTATCCTTGTACAAAACCTTGTCCTAGAGAGCTTTTGATATGCCTTAAGATTTGAACCTTCGTATTCCAGTGACCATTGCATGGAGTTTCAAGAAACTGCTTGTGACGGTGATAAGAAATGAGAGTCGGATTGTGTCATCCTAAGATAAATAAGCTGCCAACAAATTTCTAGTAACAATCTGTCTTTCAAAGGCTTTCTCTGTTCTGGAACAAGTTTAACATTTTGGTTCATATGAGTATAAACATGTTTGCACTTTTGCAGTCCAACACTCCTGTTTCTTCCAATATATCCAAAGTAGGCTTGCTTTGTGTAATGGGAATTTCACTCCTAGAATGCGTCACCTTAAGGCCTAGGAAGTACCTTAGTTTACCCACCTCTTTGGTTTGGAAGTGACTGATAAGATGTTGCTTAAGTTGGGTAATGCGTTCATTATCATCACATGTTATAACAATGTAATGACAACCGCATATGTGTTTGCTGTAATGACTTTATTTTGATGAAGGGATTGCTGTGAAATTTTTTTTCTTAAAATGCGAAGTCATTAGCTTCACTTGAAACATGCCAAACTGTTGAACAACACTGCTTAAATGGGCAAATCACACTCTTGGCAACTACTAAAATCGACATACTACCTAAAATCTTCCTTAGCAACAATCCTAGTGGTTTCTTTTTGTAGACCTTTACAGTAAGTTTTCATGGAGAAAGCTATTATGATATTTCAAATGTTAGAGACACCATTGAAACATGGATGACATACCCAACTCACTCATGGACAAAACAATCTGGATCGTTAGTGGGCCTACTGATGGTCAAGATACAAAGCCTAATTTTGCCGAATTGGAGCAAAAAGGAGCAATATAACTCACTTGTTATAGCGATTATTGGTCAAGGACACTGTTCGCAAGTATTTTTCATGTGACACTATAGTAACAATACTATAGCATGCATACTTTCAGTATACAGGCTTTAGTTGCGTTATTTATTCTAGGTGTTCATGTACAGTGTGTTGTAAAAGACTCTCAACCCTATAACATTAAAAAACACAACCTATGGTTTCAAGCAGTTTCGTAATTGAAAATATATATGATAAAGTGTGAGATCATCTAAGCGAGCGAAGTGTACAACATACAACAATTGACAGGTTCTTATTTGTAAATTGGGTTCCTTCAACCAGTGCGAATCACAATAATAGTTCTATATGGAATTCAATCATTGAGAGGGTTATTAAAAAAATCTAATAGGTGGCTTAGGAGATCGAAAGAGTCCATGGAAAGGTCAGAGACACTGCAGGAATTTTCTGTGGGACTCGAGCAGGGAGCTAAGGGAATATCAGTTGCTCAAGCATGAGATAGTCACGTCTCCTATGCAGGTGACAGTAACAAAACAAGAATCAGAGACCTAGAGGTGTTGACAAAAGCTTTATGGGAGAAGTGGATGTACTCGGGACGAAGATGAAGTGTTGTAGGGAAGAGTCTTTATTGAAAAATATGGAGTTCAATTTGGGATTGGCGAGCCGATGACATCACTTCCTGTACGGTGTAGCTCCATGGAGGAGTATTATGAAAGAGTAGGAGGAGTATTATGAAAGAGTAGGACTTCTGTTGAAACATCAAGTGTAAAGTAGGTAGTGGAGAGTGGAAAAGGATGTGAATCACCTACCAGGCTATAATATATAGTGAAACAGGTTAGGAGTAGCTTGGATGATGCCAAAGCTATTGAAGAGATGTTACTATGATGGAAATTAAGAAGGAGATGAAGAAGGAAGAAATGAACGACAACGTGGGAAGTGGTTTGCCCAGCATTCATATAGACAACATAGGAGGGAGGAATAAGAACGAGTCATGTTCACTCTACTAGCATTTGTTTCCTTCTGATTCTAATTTCTTATCTAGTTCTCTCCTGCATGATATTAGAAGTTTCTTTAGTAGTTGGTGTTTCTTAAAAAGGGAATTGACTTGATCATTTATTGTGTTCAAACTTGTGCAGGACTTGTACTACTGTCTCTTGGACATTCCGATGTTTTTACGAGAAGGTCAACCTAAATTGTTTCCTAAGAAATTTTATTTCTCGTGAAATCTAATTGCTGGTTTTCTTTTTTCTTTTTTTTAGTGTGTTTGTTGCTTTGCACTGTTTGAGATTTGCACGAGCTCAATCCTTTGTTTAAATGTGACATAAGGGACTGGTCATGAACACTTCGAGTGGCTGAATTTTTCAGTTAGGTCGTTAGGCTAATATTTAGTTGTACTATGATCATAGCATCCGTGGAATTTAATTCTAATGGTAATGGATTATTGCTATGGGAGGCTTAATAGTCTTTCTCATAAATGTTCAAAGGGAAGAACCATGTATATGGTCCTTAAATTCTAATTGAGATATTTGTAGTCTTTGGGCTTGTCATTGCAGATCTCCAGTTGTCAGGTGTGTGCAATTGTTTTTTGATGGTCATCGAGCACATCTATCAGGCATGTTAGGATGGTAAAACTAACAAGGTGAATGTTTGGTCTTAAAAGAACAAGTTGACTTGGGATAATCGATAATATTCGTAAGTCAAGAATGGGAAAGGAAGGAGAGTAAGAAGACAGAGACTCGTGCTTTTTGTTTGTGGTTTAATCTATGCTGCACCTTCTACCCTTCATAACTATAATGACAGCCCTTCTTCTAGTCTCTTCTTAAAAGTATTTGTTAAAGCAGCATAAAGAATTCACTGGAAACCTGCTTTACAACGATCCTTGTTTTTTTTTGATGAAGTGGATTCATTAAAATGGCATCAAGAAGATGCAAAAGATTACAAAAATAATTCTTTTAAGGTCACAAAAAAAGGGGTTAGCAGATCTTTCTAAACTAAAGAACTAACAAAAATCCAGGAAGCGTTCTAGATTTCTTACGGGGGTCAACTTTGACCAACTAAATAGACTAACTAGACATGTACCCTTCTAAAGGTTGCTAGAAATTGAAATTCCATCAAAACATCTTTTGTTCTTTTCTATCCGTAACACCAAAAAGTACAGCTGGGAATCCATTTTCCAGATATTCTCGATGGCTCTGTCAACTTTCCACAAGCTCCAGCTTTCATGGGAATCCCTGACAATGAAGGGCATGACCCAAAGGAGACAAAAAAACAGCAAAACATATTCCAAAGATCTGTGGCACTGGGGAGCTCCTTTTGGCAAGCTGGAAGTTCCTTTTGGTTAGATTGTCCTGTCTAAGGCATGAGTTGTTGAGTGCAGTCCAGCTGAAACTGATCACTTTGGTCAGTAATTTAGTCTTCCGTATATGCTTCCATGTCCATTTTTCTATCATTGAGCTCCTTAGCATAAACTATGATATCCTCCCTTAACTGTGTAAAGAATTGAGTTACCCCATTTCAATTTATCAAGCTCTTGCATTGAAAAAGAGCAAGGCTGCAGCTTGGCAAAAAGGTGCATCATGTCATTAGTTTTCCAGTCCTGTAAGTTCCTTCAGAACCTTAGGTCCCAAGTTTCACCTGATCTGTTGTATGCTATGGTTGAATCTGGTTCATCTACGATGGTGTGCAAACTTGGATTTTCCTCACCAAAGTTGTATTTCCCAACCATTTGTCCTTCCAAAAAAATAACATGCAAGCCATTTCCCATTGTATATGTGATACTCTCTGCAAATTCAGGCCATAATTTGATGATGCTTTTAATAGGCCAACTCCATATGCAGCTGGTCTAGTTTTGGTGCACCAGTGAGTAAGCTTACCATTTAGCTTTAATCACCTCTTTCCAATGCTGTCTTCAGAGCCATACCTCCGTAACCATTTTATCATCATGCTTTTATTGTGAGCTGCAAGATCTTTGGTACGCAGGACCCCTTGAGATTTTGGTTGTCACTTTTGCCCATTTAACCAAATGAAATATATGATCCTTCTTGTTGTCTCCCAATAGAAAATTCCTTCTAGTTCTGTCTAGCACATTGAGAACTTTTGCTGGAATAGAGAAAAGAAACATGTAATAAGTGAGGATGCTGTCTATACACTGTTAATCAATGTTAATCCTCCTCCAAATGAGAGATACTGCATTTCCCTTGTTGCCACCCTTTTTTCAAAATTCTCAATTATACTAGACCAAATTTCAGTAGTCTTCAGTTTTGCACTTAAATGCCACCCAAGATAAGTTGTTGTAAAGAAACCAATGTTACAATGCATGATCCCTCTAGCTCAGCCAAATTGTGCACTGAATTTACTGGATAAAGTAGACGACATAAAAAATGTGGAGAATCAAATTTAGCTTAATCACTTACGATCTTTGTGCCCCACAAAAGAGCAAAGTATCATCTGCATAAAGCAGATGTGAAATTGTAACGAATTGCCAGTAGGTATGCCTATCTTGAAGTCTTCAATCCATTTCATTTGACATGTTTTTTGAAGCATCTTACTAAGACCTTCCATATCTAGAATGGAAAAAGGGGAGGAGTCTCCCTGTCTTAGCTCTTTTGAGGAGAAAAGAAACCTATAGGTCCTCTATTAATGAGCACAAAGTATTTTACTGTTGTCAGACTGAA
The DNA here is from genome assembly GCA_018107945.1 of Datura stramonium. Lineage (NCBI taxonomy): Eukaryota > Viridiplantae > Streptophyta > Magnoliopsida > Solanales > Solanaceae > Datura > Datura stramonium. The sequence continues at coordinate 94,346 of JACEIK010000534.1, read as the reverse complement.
TATAATCCACCTGGTCCACCTATTCCTAAATCCCATATTTCTCAAGATTGTAAAAAGATAAGCCCAATTAAGCTTGTCAAAAGCTTTTTCAATGTCAATGTTGTTTTACAACATCCCTGGTTCTCCTGACTTTTGCCTCCAGTCCGACACTCATTTGCTATCAGTAAGCATATGAGGTCTGTCTACCTTTAACACATGCATTTGAATACAGTTCATTTTGGCCTTGTGATTAATGAAACCGTTTAGCTGATAAAAATAAAACACATGCATTTTGAAAGCCTGAAACCAGCTTCCCAGTTACAGTTTTGAGCCTCTGCAAGAATCTCTGCTGATATCTTTTACACACTCCCAATAAGGCTGATAGTTTTATAATCTTTTAAAACTAGTTCATCTAGGACTCTATGGTGTGTAACAATGATTCAACTTCTTCTAGCATTTCCTTTTACACCAAAAATGAAGTAAAAATAGGCAATTCATCTTAATCTTCTGGGTATTACTGCCTATATCTTAATAGAATCTTGAGTTTCTTTCCCTCCATATGGTCCACCAAACACAAGTTGGGCAGCACTACACCATTTCTTTTGTTTGACCACCCCTTCACATGTTGTTCCAACTAGCTAGAAACTCTCCTGTTGATTTAGGCATGGTCTGTTTCAAACCTTTTATGTTAAAAAATAATTTCTGGAGTCAAATACTACTTTTCAGCAAAATCTGGAGTGTTCTTTCTTCCACCTGTGCTTCCATTTCTATTATGTCCAATGGTTTGTGATGGATACATGAGAAACCTGATAAAAAAGATGCCATATTTAATGGTCCAGTTACTTGGTCGCATTGTATCCGTATCGAAGAAGTGTTTCAAGAGTTAGTATAAACTTCTCTGTAGCTGTTTTATTTTACCTTACTGCATTTAGGCTGATGAGATGTCTCCTTTTGCAGGCCCTACTGGAATATGAAAAGCACAAAATGCGTAGTGGTGAGCTTCCTTTCACTGATGCTGCTTTTGCAGAACCTACTAGTGCTGGAATCCAGGTATTTCCTGTGTATCCATCTTCGCAAGATGTTATTAATCCATGAGTACATTTTTCTTATTTTTTTCTTGTAGTTTGGGTGCGGTGGGGGACTTTCTAGTGAAAGAAAAATATTTGAATAATAATTGGTCTGGCAAAGAAAGAGGTCAGAATTATTGTTTTCTATGTATAACAATAATTCCTGTGCTTAATGGTTTATTATACATCAGCCATTGGAGAACTCCTTTGTGTAATCTAGCTTTCATTGGATTAGGAGATGCAACTCTGCTTATGTGCTTGAACCGTGTGAAGTCCTACCGTTATCTCTTTCTTTTCCTCAGTTCACCAAATTCTTCTCATTTATGGTGAAGTGGCCGACAATTATTTTCTTCTTTCCTAAATCCATTGCATAGTTTTTCACTTATTTGATAATATTAAACACTGCCGTTGTAGTCATTACCCATCACAAGACCTTTTAACCCCTGAACTTCCTCCGGTTTTTGCCTCCTTACCTCAAAAAAGAAAAACTTCCTCTCTTTGATGCTATTAGTCTTTAACCCACAGTAATTTGAACCCAAAAGGGTCTAAATTTTGTTCCTGTCTCACCTCATGCATTTCTGTTTCAGCTTTATTTGTTAGAAAAATATGCTTTGGGATGATTATGTAAGTGTTTGTTCATATACATTTGTTGATTAGAAAGTTTAAAGCCATCTGCTCAAATACATAATTATTGTTTTCTATGTATAGCTAAAGTGTATGTGAACTCTATAGGTTAGGATCGATGGGCTTGAATGGTTATTTAATTTGTTAGAACACTTAAACCATGTTACAAGGGCACACGTGCTTATTCGTATCAGATGGAATGTTTAATTTCTTATAGGTTTGTTCATATTTTGATGGATATATACTCATTGTCTAGAGGTGTTGCATAGTAGCGAGCTTTGCAATTTTAACAAGATTGGGTGTGTTTTGAGTTCCCATTTTCTCTTACAACAACAAGCTTGTGATCTTCTCAGTAACCTAATTGTTGAGCAGCAATTAAATAAAGTAAGTATCTAAAGCAAAAATATAATCCTTGTTCTTCTTACAAGGAGCTTAAAACATCTAGGATTGATCCTGATCATCTATATATTCTGCTTTGCACCAAAAACAAAAAAGAAGAATACATAGATGGCGGCTTATATCTTCAAAATATCTAGAGTTCCTTTCCTTCCAAACTATCCACCAAGTAGTATCTGGGAGAATTTTCCATCTATCTTTGTCTATGGTAAAGTCTGTGCCTGTATTCCAGCACGATAAAAGATCAAAAGTTCTCCCTGGCATAATCCATTTAGTACCTCTGAGATTGATGAACAAACCAATAGCTGACTGGTCACTTTACACTTCACAATAGCTGGCTGATTGTCTCAACATCTTGCCCGCACAAATAACATCTTGAAACAATTGGTACACCCCTCTTCTTTAGAGTTTTTTGATCGAGGACAGCCTCCCTAATCACCAACCAGGTAAAGCATGCCACTTTATATGACACCTTTACTTTCCATATATGCTTCCAAGGCCATAGCAGAGTTGGGATCCCCCCCGGTTCAAATCTTTGTATGCTGAGCTGACTGTCCAAATCCCACTACTATGTTTTTGCTGTCTGAGTGTATCTTCACCCTCCTGTAGAGCATCGCATTGTTCTAGGATATTATAAAAATCAGTTGTTCTCGGCACGTCTCAATAGGAATCTTCTAAAAGTGAGATTCCATCCATGTGTAGACCATAAATCCTTCAAACTAGCCCCCTGTTGTTGGTTCAAACTATAAAGATCAGGGTATAGTTGTCTAGGGCTTCCAACTCCCAACCAGGTTATCTTCCCAGATCTGTATTTTTCTTCCCATCTTTCACATTAAACCTCAGCTTATCCATCAAACTTGGCCATAAATTCCTTATGGATCTCCCAAGACTGACTCCGTAAGGGATGTTTACCCCTCTAGTCATCCAAAAACCTTCCTTTTCATATTTTGCCTTAATCACCTTGTGCCATAGTGCTTGCTCCTCCTTTGGGAACCTTCATAGCCACTTCATCAGAAGACTTCTGTTTTGTGATTCCCGCTCCACCATTTTGTTTGCTAGTAGTCAAAACCTCTCATTTAGCTAAATGGAACCCTTTCCTTTATTTATTACCACGCCAAAGAAAGTTACTTCTCAAAGCTTCCGGTCTCTTCTCTACACTCTAGGTAAGATAAATAAAGACATCAGGTAAGTGGGTGGAGCATCCAGAACAAAATTAATTAGTATCAATCTACCTCGTAGAGATAAATAACTGGATTTTCATCTTGCTAGCTTTTCTCACACTCTCTGAAACTCCATTCCATATGTCTTTGGACTTACTTTTTGCTCCTAGAGGCATTCCCCAAATAGATAGTTGGAATACTTCCACTTTCCCCATGTTAGCCAACAAATGAATTCTGTGTACCTCATTGATTGAGAAAATCTTTCTTTCCTCCAATTGATATGAAGCCCTGAAATAGCTTCAAAGAGGATTGGGATGACCCTCAAATATTTCAACTGGCTCTCCTCTGCATAAAAAAATATCAAGGTATCATCGGCATAGTGAAGGTGAGTAACTTCCAATCTGTTTGTTTGAACACTTTCCACATTGAAACCATTAAACCAGACCTTCATGTGCAGTCTTCAACATATTGTTCAGTCCTTCCACAGTTAGTATGAAGAGAAAAGGAGACAAGGGATCACCTTGTATCAAACCCTTTTGAGATGGAAAGAAACCTTTTAGGGAGCTATTTATTAATATAGAGAATCTGGCAGTACTTGTGCAAAATTTCATCCAATTGATCCACTTCCTTCCGAATCTCATTTGGTATAAGCCTCCCAGTAGAAATTCCCAGTAGAAATAGCATCTGTGATTTGTCTTCCTCTAATGAATGCCATCTGTTGTGAATCTGCAAGTTTTTGCATTATCTTTTGCGTGTTTCAGTGAGGATTTTAGAAATCAGCTTATAGATACTCATTATTATTAGATTAATAGGTCTGAAATCCCTTAGCTCTTTAGCTCGAGTTTTTTTAGGGATCAGAGCCACATAAGTGGTATTGAAGCTCTTTTCAAACATCTCCTGCAAATGAAAATTCTGAACAGTAGCCACTGCATCTGATTTGACTACCTCCAGCACTTGGATAAAAAAACTCAACAGTATACCTATCTGGGCAAGGTGCTTTGTCTATAGCACAAAGTTTCAAACACTCCAGGATTTCCTTCTCCTCAAAGGGACTCTTCTAAGCTGCTTGTTCTTCTTCAGAAATTGCTGGTAGGTTTCCACCCCTCAGTTTCAGAATAAAGCTTAAGGTAGAAAGTAGTGAGATATCCCTTTTGATAGCTTTTGGTTCTGTGATAATTTCCCCTACTACAAACAACTGATCAATGTTGTTTCTTCCATGTGCATTGGCTATTTTTTGTAAAAAAATTGTGTTCTTATCATCTTGCTTGAGCCATAGGATCCTGAATCTTTGCCTCCAAGCTATTTTCTCCATTTTAGCTTACTCTTCGAATTACATAAAGAGATTTGCCCTTTTGGACATCTCCTCTTCATTCAGGCTCCTTGACTGTTGGATTGCATCCAGATCAGAAATTTGGTGCAAAATAGAGTTTTTCCTTGTCTCGAAATTACCATAATTGGTTAAACTCCATTATTTCAATTTCACTTTGAGAGCCTTGAGTTTACTTGCAAGTATGTAATCAGGTCTGCGTTCAACCATAAAAGATTAACACTAGTTTTTAACTCTATCAGTGAAACTTTTAGTCTCTAGCCGCCAATTTTCAAACTTGAAATAAGATTTATTTTGTTCCCAATTGCGACACTGTAAAGCCAAAGGTGTGTGGTCAGAACAAATTCTAGGCAAAATTTCTTGTTTGATGTTCCTGAAACAATCATTCCATTCTGCTGAAATGTGGAACCTATCAATTCTAGATGATGCCTCGTGACTATCCCCCCAAGACCATGTCTAACTTCCCCCTGCCAGTTGAAATCAACAAGTTCCAAATCTTCAATAAAGTATGAAAAATCTGTCATTGCTCTAGTGCTCCTAGTACAATTCTTTTTTATTATTTAAGAAGGGAATCTAACAATGTTAAAATCACCCCTACCACTCAAGGTCCTGTAAATAGACCCTTGATTGCTCCTATCTCCCACCAAACTTCTTGTCTTTCTCTGTTGCAATTTGTAGTACAGGCCTCTATTAAGTGCCAAAAGAAATCCTGAGTTTGAGACTCAAACTGATATGTCAGAGTATAGAACCTTGTAGTGACCACCTCCTCGTTCCAGATTTTGCTGTCCCACAACATTATAATTCCCCCCTTGAACCACTAGTCTCCAATTGCGCATACTTCACTCCCCTGTATCCCCGCAATTGCTTGATAATCTCCTCTATATCCCCTTCGAGATGAGTTTCCTGGAAGCAGAAAACACCAGCTTTCCATTTGGGAACAAAGCTATTAATCACCCTCCTTTTTTCCTGTTATTTAATCCCCTCACATTCCAAGAAATAATCTTGATGTTCATTCATCCACCTTTAGCGCTTCCTTCCCTCTGTTCCTTCCTTCATTGCTCTTGAACTTCAACAAGGTAACTAAAACTCTTAGCTCTTGACTGCCTTTCTTTTTGGGGGCTGCCATAGCTAAAGGTTCTGCCCCTTGTGTTTTCGCTTGTCAGCTACTATCAATTTTCATGAATAAAGCCATTGCATCCTTCTCGCATCCATGAAAATCAACGTTCTGGTAGACCCATAAAGATACATCCATTTCCCCCTTCTATTTCCCCCTCCTGCAACTGTATCTTCAAAGATTTTGCTCTGTTCTAGTCGTGGTGGATGGAGTTACTTGGTACTTGTTGCAGGTGGGAGGTGGCAGGTATCTCGTGAAATTAGTCGAGGTGCACAAGCTGACCCGGATACCACGGTTAAGAAAAGCCATTTTCTTTAATTGTCACCTCATTTGGAACATCACTGTCTCCTATGACTTTAATTCTCGCCCATTTAAGGTGGTTTTTGAGAGATGTCTCTTCCTCTGTTTGCAGCCAACCTCCACAGTGATCTCCAGTGGCTTTAAAATCTTTTTCCGTGCAGAAATGCAAAGGTAGTCCCATAGCTCTGATCCATGTCTCTTTCTTTTGGTGTTTGTCAGAGCAACAATCAGCATCCAGTGACCACCATTCCAGATGGAATGTTGCTCACTTCCACCGCCACTCTCCTTTTAAGATGTGTTCTGCCATGCATTTTCTAGGGAACTCGAATAGAAAATGAGCACCATCCATCTCATAATATTAACTCGAAAGGTACTCTTCCAAGTGCTTACCGACCATTTCCTGATGTCTGCAAGTGTTGGCTTCTCCTCCAGATCTTCCTTGAAGTTCCCCACGGCACATCTTCCCAGCAACCCATTTTCATAGAGAGCATCTCGCCCAGATAAGATAATTCTGTTGTTGCTGGTTCTAATCAAGGCTGCATTGGAATCTTTCGTTTGCCATTTACTGGTTCTGACAGACTCTGCATAGGGAATGTTGGGATCTATCTTCCTGGGAGCATTTATAATAAAAGCTGTTTTGTTTTCATTAATGAAGTTTTGGGTCTTAAATGCAATATCATTCCACCCTGCATTAAATGTAATCTCTGGAATAATAATTACAGATTTGCTTTTTCCTTGTTCTGATACGATGCTTATAAATCTTCCAAACTTGTTGCTCTTCCTGGAACTGAAGAAGTTTTATTGTTCTTCCTTTAGCTTCCATCTTCTTACATAGTTTCCAGAGTCTCGAGATGCTTCCCATAAAACAAAACATACTCCATGGCTTTCTGGCTAAAGGTTGTTTTATGCATCGGATTACGACTCCTCTCCATTCATTCGAACCAGACTTCCGACTTTGATACGAGTCTGGTGATACAATATCATAAGACTTAAATCCCACTACAAAATAAGTCCTGTCAGCCCCTGTAATAACTGCAGAAAAGAACTTTGAAAGATGACGCTGGAGTAAGGAAAATCTATAACAGTTGAATGTAACTGTTACGGTCCCCTGATATGGATCTATTTATGGGATGCTGCAAGATGAAATCAGATGTTTTCTTCCTATGATCTATGTTACTGGTTCGTTAGGAGATAACCTGCAATCCCATGAGTTAAAGTACTCAAAAACTGAAGTAATTTTCGGCTTAGATTTCGTAGGATAAACATATAGTTTAAATACAATAGTGATAAGATATGGTTTCCTAACATTACTGGGATGAGAAACTGCAAATAACTACTACTGGGATGAGAAACTGCAAATAACTTCTACAAAGAAATAACTACTGCAAATAACTACTAAACCATTTGGAGACCAAGGAGTGCTAACAGTAACTTTAAATGGATGTTACCTCAAAGTAATGATCTTCAAAACAGAGAGAACGTAAAACCACAAACACAGATATATGACAAAAACAGATAGACAGAACCCTAAAACAATCCAAAGGAGTTAGACTTGAGACGCCCATGCTATATAAAAACACCCTCAAACAGAATCTTTTTCCTCAGACCCAACAAATTAAGCATCTCTTAAAGAAAGTGAGGATTGAAAAAGCTAATAATCTGAGTACTGTTAAACCTATAATGCAAAGGGGCAAAGACAGGTATATTCTCACGCATGCCAAACGATAAACGTGTTATATCACATATGGATATGTTATTTCCCAGAGTCATTTCTTCTTGACTCACTTCCACGAGATTGTGGATGTCGGGCTGAGAATATAACCTCCTGAAGACAAAAGAAAGGCTCCTGAGCTCTCTCTGTCTCTCTCAGTGTAAATATGAATTCTCTCCTACTCCCTTTTTCTCTACAAAGGAGGAGGGGCAGTCAAATACTAGACACATTTAAAGTCATCTGAAAACGTAAGTCTTGCTCTTTTTTTTTCCACTCCAAATTGTTTAATTTTTTTTTTACATGTTTGGCTGTTAAAATAGAATCTAGTCCACACGTGAGGGCGTCTTGAAAAGCAATGAAATAAATAACAGCATTCTCTGTCCACTTAAATTTTTATAAATATCAGAGGTATAAGGTTATAAATATGAAATGGATTAAGATAGTAAAAACTCAATGGAACCTAGAGGTTTGATACTCTCTAGAAGCAAGAAAGCTCAATAGGACCTATAGGTTTGATACTTTCTAGAAGCAAGAAAGCTCAGAACTTGGTCATACAAGGATGTTTTGGCTCGGTTGGCTCTGGACATGGAGGGAAACTGTCGGAACATCGAAACTTATCTTGAATCCAGATATAGAATGTTGAATAACACAGAGAGGAGATTTCTTTTTTCCCGAAGACTTGCTAGGTGGGCAAGTTCGCAAGATGGGCGGGTTCACCAAAAGCTTGGAGCATGGATATATAGGGTTGAAGGTGCCTAAGTTTAGGATGCTATTTTCTTATTTGGTTTTATGTTGTAAAGGGAAGCTATGAGGGTTCCTTTTTTATCACTAAAGTAAATATTTTATTGATGTAAAGCAACAATATCAGCATTGAGGAAACGCTGATGCAAAGTACCAAAGAGAATTTTACCGCGTGTGTAAAGAGCTGACAGCGTTAGCTGACAGATCCGGCTCTAACAATGTTAACAATGTTGTCCGTTCGTTAGGAATAACTATTGTTATAGAGAGAGAAGCTGCTACTTCTCTCCAGAATCTTGCAAGATGGAACTCAGATCTTTCAAGGAAACTCTCTCCTGTCCAGCTTTGGAGCTAGGAGGAAAATCTCAGAAGGTTGGTTCAGGCAAACAACCATGGTTTTCACTGTCCGATGAGTATATCTAAAAGACTGTGTTTTGAAAACTTGTTTGGTTGGGTCCTTCTCTAAATGGATGGGATCTCCAGAAGCAATCAGGATTTGGGTCGTCGAGCTGTGGAGTGTTGATGATGGCTTGAAAATCTTGCAACTGGAGATACTCAACTCTTATTTCGGTTCGCCGATGAAGGTCAGACTACCAGAGTTCTCCGAGGTGGAAGTAGGTGGACGGATGATAATTTTCTAAAATTGGACGGGCTGGGGATGTCACAATGATGTATCGACCCTCTATTTTTTGGCAAACTGCAGTTGTGAATTTAGTGGCTTTACCAACACATTTGTGGTGTTTGGATTTTGGCGAGCTTTGTGGGATTTTTATTTTTGTTTTCTGTGGTTTGCATGATATGTCAAGGGTAATAGTCATAGAGAGGAAGCCTGTTTGGAGCAACTATTTTTCTAACCACTGCATCTCCATGATGCCTTCTAATACAATTTAATTACTTCACCAAAAAAAAAAGTGTCATAGCGAGGAAGGGTGTTATGGTGCCTGTTTCTATTGTAGTTGATGATTGGGTTTGAGTTTACCAGGATTTCCGTCCCATGGTGCTGACTCTAGGAGAGAAGA
>JACEIK010000534.1:39235-68944 GCA_018107945.1 Datura stramonium | reverse complement strand
CTCCAATTCTACAATCTTACCAAATAAGTAAAAGTTCATAAGAAAGTATAATACACTATCACAATACAACATTTATTGATCAAACTTTAGTTCAATAAAAAGTAAAATTGAACATGAGTTGTAGTGTACTACTATTTTAATATAACCCTTCCACATGGTTGGAAGGTTGGTAAGTGTAATAATTCTAACAACAAATTTTGCTTACATCTGAAATAAATAATTGGTATATATAAAATGATATTTTTTTTCTTCACAAAATATAATTCATCTCATGATTTGGAATTTCAAATCAAGGTTTTTTGAGAATTTGGGATTTTATCTCATCATTTCAAATCACGAGATGAAATCGCATGTCCAAACGCCGAAAGTTTGAGAATGCGTGAGGACTGTGTCTCAGCCCTGGTGTTATTTTTGCCTTGTCTACAAGAATTGTTAATTTTATTGACTTTAGATCTCCTAATTGCAGTGATAATGGGACCCATTCTGAATCCCACTGATGTTATACAATTATGTACTTATTTAAAATGTTGTTAGAGGGATTAGGAAGTCACGTCCTCTAACAATTGCTTACATTAATTACATAGTTGCAATCGAGGATTTCTTGTTCTATACCACCTATATAGTGGGTATCTTCTTGCCACATCAATAAAACTTAAAACTTTTTTAAAAAGGTTTATTTGGTGTCAACCGTCCACATTTATAGTGAAGTTATGTTTAGAACTGTTCACTCTATTACAAGAGAAAGGAGAAACGGGAAAAAACAGCTGGAGAAGTTATGTTTGTCTTTAACATTATTGGTTTATCTGTTTTCAATTGCAATTCCAACGTATTGAAACTAGGAGTTTGTTTTCCAGGTTGTCAGCTTACCTTCAAGAATTGATCCTCACCAGACCTCTGCTGTGGTTACCCTACATGGACAGCTCTTTGTGCGTGTACCATTTGAACAATCAAATATGTAGGCTGAGGCGAGCGGCCTCCTACATTATCAGATGGCACCCTGGGGTGAGTTGTTTTGGGAAATGGAGGTGGTGAATTCACCTGTGATATTTAATATGGTTTGATTGTGCCAGTGATGCTTTTTAGTTCCGGGTAAATTGTAGGTTTTTTATAGTTTGCTCAAGACTGATGTATTTTAGATAGCAGAAACTGTCATGCCATTTGATCTTAATCCAATCCCCTATGCTATCTCAATCTCACAATCTGTTAATTTTTGTACAAAATCTTGCCACATCGCCAGCACCTCGAGTATGAGAGCTTTCTGTACCTCTAATAACCGTCTGCCCTTTCGTTTGACTTTGGCAATAGCTGCTGTTCCAACTTATGGATTGCACAGTTTTTAAAATACGAAATTCTATCTGCCATTCATTGCTCGGAGAATTAATTATCGAGAAAAGCTCCATGTTATTGCAATGGTGATGCAACAGTGTAGGTGTTCCCTTAAGACATTGAACAATCATCTGTCTATGAACCCAATTATGTTTTATTTTATTCCTAGGAAGTGTAGTAGTAACTGGTAACAGAATTTTTCGACCTTCCACATCTTGATCTATCAAAGAATGTAGGAACAAGAATCATCCCCGGAGTATCCAATGAATGAAGAAACAAGGGATTCAACGAAAACAATACTAGAATAAAAAAGGAAATGAAATAATATAAACAGGTTATATAAGAAAAAAACCAAAGACTCATAGACGGAATATCCTAGGTGTAGGATTCGAGGAAAAAAGCTGTACAGTTAAAGTGTGTTACTCCATACTTCGAATTATCACATCTCTTTGCTTTGACAGCATGTGACATGGTGATAAACTGATGATCGAGTCAAGAATACCTATGATCTGGAGAGGAGACTATAATGAAGGCTTTTCTTGTCTAATTTTCACCTTCTTTTTTAATTTACAAAGGGTTTGCAAGGGCAGAATCATCACTGATGAGGTTAAAATTCTACATTGCAGTGTCGTCAATTTAAATTTATCTAATAACTGTTACACCACATACCCTACTTTTCTTGTAGGTTTAATTTTTTTTAATTGTTGATGGGTTATAACAACAAAAAACAATACAATCTATCCAAATATTGTATTAATCAAAATAAAATAATAAAATACAATACAACACAATACAATACATTATGAATCCTACAGACGTACAGATCATTTTAAACAACATACTCCGTGCAATTCTACAGTTAAAAAATCTGGGAAAGGGGGGAATGGTTTCACTAGTGAGGTCTAGAAACGGTAAAGTATACACAGACTTTAGGGAGGTAGAGGGGCCATTTTCGAACAGACTCCAGATTCAAGTAACACATTAAGGCAGATTTTAAAGGAGAACACTGAAAGAAGCCATCAACTGATAGGAAAGTTGGAATAATTTCCAGAAGTAGAGAGGTCCCCTTAATTTCATATATCTACGAACTAGGTAAAACACACTTCTATCCTTTCTCAGCTGGGAATGACTCGAGATAATAAAAATAACAAAATGGTTAATAAAGAGAAATGTTTTTGGAGGAATAGCAATTAGGCAGAGAGATTCCCATGGACAAGACCAAAATCCGCCGACCTAGTAACCATGAGCACTTACCAGGTGAATACATCGAGGTGAAAAATGAGGTAGTTACGTTAAAAGTATGAAGGAGGTTCATGTAACAAACCTTAAAAACAAAGGTCCGAGCTGAAAGATCTACGCTTACCAGATTTTAAATTCTGACCCAAGAATAGTTCAGTAAATGATATAGATCACAATTTCATAACAATGGGGCCGATACAGGATTGGAAAAAATGGCTTAGTTCACGCTGAACGTCTCCTGAGCTATGCTCACTCCGAACAAGATCTATCATTAATGGAAACAACTGAGAAATGTACTTCCTAAAAGAATCTGTTTGCCAACTGCGCAGAATGCGTAGTACTGACAGAACCAAGGGAGTCCTTGCTACCAGTTCTTCCTTCTTAGCTGAACCCAAGGGAAGATTCCACTGGTACATTGCCTTATCATCTGGTTTCCTCTTGACAGAGTTCAACCCAGCACAGTCCAAGTATATGCGTAGAATTTCTTCACATACACCCACAAGTTCTGGTTCTATATTCTTCTCTTCAATGAATGATGAATTGTTCACAAGCAGCCCATGCAAAAAATTGAGGTAATTCTGGTAGGACTCATTTTCAAAATACACCAGCGGAGGTTCTGGTATCTCAAGGATAGAACATGCTTTTTGCAGCTTCACCTGTACAACTTTCTCAGATTTCAGTTGCTGGGCATGAGAAGTGACAGCTGAATATATTCCAAGGAGGACATTGACAGTATCAGCTGATACTGATTGCCGACACACCTTGTAGAGATCAGACGACACCTGTAAATCGAAAAAGAGCATCATAATGACTGAGAAAGTAAGATGAATCATGCTGTTCTCTAATTTGATACCAACAGTGCATTTAACATAGCTCTACACTAAGCAGTTAGTTCATCCTACTTTAATTTATCGACTACTCTATTGTTCAGAAATTTAATGAAAGTACCGGAACATTGGAAACTCTTAAAATATTAAATACCTGTCCAGACAGTTCATAGGATGTTAGATGGACGTGAGGGCATATTAGGATAGATAGGATCATGAATGAAGCTATTCAGAACAAGGTGGGTGTAGCGTCTGTGGCGGATGAGATGAGAGAATTGAGACTGAGATGGTTCATGCATGTGAAAAGAAAATGCACAGATTCCTCAGTGAGGAGGTAGAGGTAGGCCGAAGATGGCTAGAGGAGAGGTGATTAGACAAGACATAACACTCCTGCAACTTATCGAGGACATGACACTCCTGCAACTTATCGAGGACATGACACTCCTGCAACTTATCGAGGACATGGCCCTAGATAGAAAGATATGGAGGTCGAGGATTAGGATAGAAGGTTAGTAGGTGGTCGAGTGTTGTCTAGTTCTCTTATCAGTGTTGTTATTATTACTTTCCTACTATCTTATCTTTTGATTTTAGTATTACCTGTTGTTTCCTTTGCTTCAGTTATCGTATTATTTGTTGTTGCTACTTGTTCTCTTTCTAATTCTCTCAACATAGCTTCTTTGTTATTGTATTTGCTTTACGTACTTGTTTTTTGATACTAGAGCCGAGGGCCTATCGAAAATAGCCTATCTATAAGGTAGGGGTAAGGCTGCATACACACTACCCTCCTCAGATCCCACATATGGGATTACACTGTGTATGCTGTTGTTGTACAGTTCATAGATAAAGAAAGAAAGCTAAGAAATTCCTATTTTACAACTTTCAATCATGTTATTGTCACACCTACTGACTAGTGATGTAGAGGGAATGGATTGTGGCTTCTCTATATAATAAGTGCATTAAGACTGGCTTCCATTCTTCATGCTTTTGCTATGTTAGTCAAGAGTTGCCAAAGAAACAAGGACACCTAGAAAATGCAGTGAGCAGCAGATAAGGATTACCACGGCATGAAGAAACATGCCCGTGTGCATCCATTCTGTTTTTCTTCCCTTCAAAGGATCAACATACACCTCTTCTCAATAAATAATATTCTATCCATAACAATTGACCAAGAAACAACACCAAATAAGGCAACAAACAAGTATACACAGAGAATGGTAGGGAAAGGTGGATGAAGAACCTGTATGATGCGCAACTGGGCCGCTATATGATCCTTCATCCTTGAAACCACATATCCCGCAGTATGCAGGTTGTCATCCTCTGATTCATCATTTACCAATCCAGCCCCAGAAGATGTATCCATATCATTTTCGGACTGACTAGTAGATATCTCAATGTTGTCCATTGTTCTCAAAAGCTTCAGAAAATTGGGTATAGTGGAATATGAAGCTTCTTTCAGAGCTAGAAAGATAACTTTCCATTCCTCTTCACAGAATTTGCCTCTCAAATCACCTGCCAACCGCATTACAGAAGCTACACCAGTGGCTGCAGGATCCTTGCCAGAACCTTTTATAAACGCTATCATTATAGAGACTACACTAGGCAATTCAGACCTCACGATATCAAAGAAACTAACAAATAAGTCCACCAAATGTTGTGCTGCCACAACAGAAGTTTCAGAGTCCCATAAGCATCCATCCGCTGGTATGTATCTGGACTTTAATGAAGGCTGGTCATACTTCACCTGAGCTTCTGTGCTATCATTTACTGGACCGAATATTGGGTAGATTACAGACTTGAAGACATTAATCCAGAATATGCGTGGGAAGAGATGACCATGGTCCTTCAATATGTTGAACAGAACTTCCAACGCACTCTTTCTAATAGCTGATCGAGGATCTGAAGTCAATCTTGATAACCCTGAAACAGAATTAACAATGAATCAAAAAGATTAATTTGGATCCTTCCAGTAATTATCACGGGGACAATTACTATAACAGAAACTGCCACTTCTGAAATTCCAATTAGAAGATTATTATAACTAGACATCCATATAACTTAAAATTTGCATGTGCAGTCCACAATTTAGATACTGAAGTTCATTTCAAGTTCTGAAAATTCTCATAATCAAATTTCCGCGGGTCATGTCTTAAAGAGGTGGACTTAATTTGACTTGGAAAATTGGTCATTCCACACAAGTGTAAGGACACCCTGCTGCATGATACAACTCGGTGGGTTCACTGATAAGAATTGTTTAATGTTTCCAGAAAGGTGGAAGTATGGAAAAAGAAAAGCAACAGCATACCTGTGAGCAGAGGCTCCCAGAAAGACATATAGTCATCCTTATCTGTGAAGATTAGCCCATCTGAAGCTTCTTTTTCGGCCACTGGAACAGATGAATCATTATTTTTGTTTTTCTCGTTGCTAACAAGGCCCCCTTCTGCAAGTTTGACAGCACAGAAACGGAGAAAAGCAATAGCATTGAGGCTAACATCACTGTTGAATCTGCTGTTTGTGAAGGTGATGAGGCATCTAACACAATCCGTAAAGGTCAATGTTTCAGTCTCAGTGATGTAACGAAAATATTCCCGTACGATCTTTTCCATGGTTTCAAAGGCCAGCAATACAATATTCTTCCTTTCATCTGCAGCAGCAGCTGTAAAAACCTGCAAAGGTGCATATAAAAGCCTATCACATCCCAGGTCCCGATTCAGTACCACTTATTGAAGACTATTAACCTTAAGACAACTTTTATACAGTAAATATTAGTGGTTAATATTGCAGAAATAACTAAGCGCATTAAAGAGAATATATCTATTAGAAAGACAAATAGTCCTGGACAGGAAAACTCACAACATAAAAGGGACGGAGAGAATAGAATTCTAATAAGCAAGAGAAAGGAGTAGATACTGAAGATACTAACAAACATTTATATACTAGATAAAACCTGCTAAGGGTAAAGCAAAAAGAGTACAAAAAGTTGAACTAAAGATGTGATAATTACCATAAAAACACTCTTCCACCCAGATTTTACATTATTGACACGACTCAGAACCATTTGAGAAATACAACGAACTATCAACTCCCTGATTTCAGCAGAATTACTTTTCTGCATAACAATAACAAATGGTCTCAAAAATTCATTCTGAAAGTTGTAGTTTGCCAGTTCCTCTCGCTCTAAAAACTTCATAGCAAGTTGTCGCAACGAGTCCATAACAAAAATTGCAACTGAAAGATTTTCTGACAAACCAACAGCCACAAAGAACTCTGAAAGCACACTCCATATGTGGGACCACACTAAT
Source organism: Datura stramonium (assembly GCA_018107945.1). Lineage (NCBI taxonomy): Eukaryota > Viridiplantae > Streptophyta > Magnoliopsida > Solanales > Solanaceae > Datura > Datura stramonium. The sequence goes on along the minus strand of JACEIK010000534.1, from coordinate 62,253 downwards.
CTGATACGGTTCATGTTATAGTGCCTGTAAAATCAAGATCATACTTTCATCATATTCACTTTCTAAGAATTTGTCTTTGTGAGGTATAATTTGATGAGTTCAAGGACAGAATCTTACGCAACTTCAACAATTTTTGTAAGGCTAAATACACGGGGATCTGTTGGAGACTGTAATTCTGACATCGAAACTTTGCAAAGGGCCTTGACAAAAGCTACAATTGCTTCACTGTTCAGTCTTTGGCTATGAGCAAATATGTGATTTAGTTCAAAGTTGCCAATCTGATCAAGTAAGTTCAAGTTTGAAATGAAATTATTTATCTGTTCTGGAGTCACCAATGCTGGAGAGTTAGCTCCAATGGTTGTGCTGTCATATGAACCCCCTCGAACAACAGCAGCAACAGTTGGATTCTGGAGTGTCCCTTTTTTCTTCAGTGATGGAAATCCAGCTGACTTCAATGTCTTCTCCTCAGATTCAGAGCTCGAGGTAGTAAAAAAGGAGGAATCAGATGGCGCGCCCTCCCCCAGCAACTGCAGATGCTCAAATCGGGATAGACATGTCAATATATGCTCCCATGCTTCATGAAGATGATTCCCATCTTCAATGGCAATCGACATTATTGTCTGCATGCAAATTAAAAGGATGTTATTCTGCATGGGTTTCAGATTAGTAGAAGAACTTTTGATTGAGTTGACAATGACTTGTATAGTTGAGGAATAGTTTATTGTTTCTAGTTTCTTTTTAGTACATCGAAGAGGCTCTTGCTTGTAAAGAAAATGATGGGTACTTTGTAGAGTTGGCTCTCTACCTTTTGGTGTATGTTTGTGTACGGGAGTTTTTCCCACATCAAAAAAATTATTTTACTTTATTAAAAAAAGGTGACTGGTGTGCGTCTATTTTCATGAAGATTCTTCATCTGCTGCAAGTTTATCAGTGTCTGGGAATAAGATGGTAAACTGACATGACAGAGATCAAGGAAATGGAAATTACTTTCATTGTATCTACATTTTTTTGTTTCATATCAGCGGCACAGTGAAGATTAGTGAACTTTGCCATAGAGGTGACAAAAGCATCTCTCTGCGTCTGCATACCCATCACAGATGTAATGTGCACAGCATGCCTGAACCCTAGCAAACACTGAGAAGTGGCATTCTTATCATCACTCTGGTCTAGGGTGACACTGAAAGCAGCAAGCATGGGACCCCAACAGACTTCTACCATAAATCTCAATATAGCTGGATCTGCAATGACATAATAGATAGACCTGCAAAAGGAGAAGATATAAGTTTATCTTTATTTATTCACCTAAACAAGAAATCCGTGATACAAAGACACATGAGGTCAGCTTGAGATCATGTATAACTAAACCCTATCTATGGAGACCAGAAGGCACACAATCCTTTCAATAGTCCTTGTATGGGAAATTTTCACAGTTCTCCACTGCAGCAACTCCTCGAAAGGAAAAAACTAATTTGTCGGCAGATGACGTATCCTATCATCTGCAATTGGTACATATGAAAAGTAGATTCATAAGTCAACATGTGGAACTGAATCATACTCAGATTTTCCAGATTTTGCTTTAAACTGCTCTTGAATATGCCTCACGAGAACTCCATTTGCACCCAGTGGTTTTTCCTCTCTCTGCTTCCATACTAGATTCAGTATCCCATCCAAGCCCAACAGCTTATTAAGACTGTTCCCCTGCTTGTTTTGCGGCACGGAAGAATCTGCTTTCATCTTTATCTCGTTTTTCACAATTTGGTCATAAAGAGCACCCAAATAATCTTCAGGTAAATCCTTCCCGTCGTCGATCCCTCGATTGTTCCGGATAAAATCAGCTTTTGACATCTAAACGGAGAAACACAACAGTTAAACGTCAAAAGAGAACCACATTCCAATTCTACTATTTCACAAGTATCATCTACATGTGAAACAAAGTTAAGATGACTAAATGCATAGACTAAGAGCCTGTTTGAATTGGCTTATTTTAAGTGTTTTTAAGCCAAAATAGCTTTTAAGCACTTTTGTAGTGTTTGAGTGAGTTTAAAAAGTGCTTTTAAGCACTTGTTTTTAAGCCAAAATAACAAAAATAAGCCAAAAGTCATAAGTTAGAAATCCTAACTTATGGATTTTGACTTATAAATCATAAGCCATAAGCCGAACCAAACAAGCCCTATATATAAAGACTAACACAAAAAATTATTCTCTCCAACCAGTAACTGATCTACTTTATGCTTTTGAAGTCTCAAATACTGGAAAATGAAGATAAAATCCATCCCAAAAATGGTTGGCAGCAATATGGTAACCCATATCCGTGACTTGTACACTATTATTTCATGCAAACTTCAAGATTGCAGGTGAATTTCCTAATACAAGATAATTAGTTATCAGGTAACAAAATGATGTTTACGTTCAATTAAAAGCTCCATCTCATTTGACATACTGTTTAATTTATTTATTTTTTTGCTAAATCACAAAATTCCTGAACTCATAGTCACAAACAAAATCCTGCTACATGTAAAATTCCAATTTTTATATATTGTACGCCCTCTGTCCCAATTTATATGACACACTTTCCTTTTTAGTCAATCTCAAAAAGAATGACATATTTCCTTATTTGGAAAATGTTTAACGACACTACCAACATTTTACCCCTGTGAGAATCCAACTTATTTAGCAAAAAGTCCCCTATTTCTTAAACTCCGTACCCAATAAAACTACATCACATAAATTGGGAGGAGGGAGTAAAGATATGACAATAGCTTTATGCTATAGAGTTTCCTGGAAATGTGTAACTAAAAATTTTGTTATTAAGGCAGTAGAAATTCATCAAAATATAGATTTAAACAGTCTTAAATTCTTATATTCATTCACATAAACTTATTTTAGCTAAGCATCAGTATCATCAAACGTCCTATGTCATCACCCATTCTTCCTAATACTATGAATTTTTTATAATGTAAATAATTTTATTTAATAATGTGCAATCTCCCATATACTCCTCCTATAACATAATATGATTCTCTACAAACGACATCCAATTTTCTATGCACAGTGGAACCTCGTTGGTGCACCAAAAAGAAACTAGGAATAGAGGCTATTCCTCAACACCCAACACCCACAAAAGTGCTAGTATCCCCCCGGGACTCTTCAAATTCTCTTCCTTCTTCTGAATTTCCAACAAGAGAGTGTCTCCTTCACTGTGTCCAACATAGCCCATTGCATCCCCAGCCATCTCAAAATCTCACTAAAATGAGTTGTCATTGCAGAATGTAGGAGTGGAAGTCCACATATTCACCTGACTATTTGCACATGAAGCACAAGCTGAGATATCACATATGTAGTCACCTTTTCTCAAATTCTCAGCTGTCAATAACTCAATATAGCTCCCCTTATTGCCAAGCAATCTTTGTACTATAAATTTATAAGCACAAAATAACTAACCAGCTTATTTTCTGGGGTTTTGTTTCATATTAGTCCAATATCTTTCATTCATTAGAATTCTTATTCTACTTTAATCCTGAGGAGGAGGGATGACTGGCTGACCCTTTCATCTATGGGGTTCGTGGCTAGCTGTAAAGATATCCAACAAGTTGCCTTGCATATACTATTTAATCCAAGTGCTAGAATGATGGATTTGCACAGTCTATTGATACTTAAGCTTGCAGCCGTGAAAATTGGCTGAGTTGTTAATTCCAAAGACCGAAATCAACAGAGACCCAGATTGAAAGCTATTGAGATGTGCATGTGGTACCCCTTCGATCAACCATTAGAAACTTCTCCTGAAAATAACAATCAACATGCTAAGCTGGAAAAAGTGGAAGGTGTATATATTAGCCAACTCTCAAGCAGATTATGTCCTTGTTTTATTCAATGTGGACTTTTGAGCTCTTCTCGTAACCACAACTCGGACACTATCATCCTTGTTCCAGTATGCCCACTAATAATTATTGGAGAAACTTATATACTGGACAGGTTCTTCTTTCTCATCGTCCTCCTCAAGAAAAACTGGACAATTTCATTACCAGTCTCTCAAATAAGAATATATTCTGCTCAAGGACAGTGTTTGGAGACGACTACTCTACTAATTATATCTTACTTTAGTTCCAACATCCCACATAACATGTTAGGATAACAAGATTCAAAGGCCAGTTTGGCATATTATATGAAGCTTTAATTTAAAATCACAAGATTCAAAAGTATTCCTTACTTTCTTAAGTTCCGTGCCTAGTCAAACTAAAACACATAAAGTGAATCAGAGGGAGCACATTATTTGGCTGCTACCTTTGTCTCTCTCATAAATAATACCTGCATAAGTTGTTTAGAATGTATGGTTTGTAGTAAAAATAAACTATATTATTTAAAAAGTATAACACGTTTTAAATTATACATTGTATACTAATATGTAACATATCAAACTAAACATCTTACAAGAAATAATCCTATATTACTGTTCCTTCATTACGATTCATTCATCAACAATCCATGCATAACCTGTTTCTAAACAAAAACACCCCAAGGGTAAGAAATGAATGAAAGTAGTAGTTTTCAAAAAGAAAAAATAGTCTTCAAAAATTAATGAAAGTACAACAATGGTAGAATTTAAGAACACATGCAGTGAATCATACAACTACAAGAAAAACACTTCAGAGAGATTTCCAGGGTACCTTATCTTTCACCATGCTATTATGTGCATCTGTATTAAGCATTATCACAGAGTAAGCAAGCACATAAGCTGTATCTGCGCTGGTAAAAGAGTTGGGATTGCATTTACAATAGCGCTCCGCAAACTTCTCCATAATACGGTCAATCTTCTGAGCTTCACCGGGTAATCTGAACCCTCGAAGGAAATATCTGATTGATTCACCAAAATCCATACCTTCAAAATTAAAAGAATCGACATATGCATGCATAACTTTCAGAGGAAACTCCTCTCTTTCACCCAAATAATCACCAATGATGGTTGGATTCAATCCGGTTGTATTTTTCAGAAAAGAAGCTACATCTTCTGGGGAATTGCCAATCTTTTTGGTGCTCATCAAGAAATCAATCCCCTTTGAAGGCTTTCTGTTGAACAGTGAAACGCCTTTCTGCATTTGATCCATTTAGAGTTGTCAGTACTTAACCATACCTCAAGTAACACAAAGTGAATGAAAGCAGCAAAAGAAGATAAGGGAATGTGCTAACATAAGATGATAAACCTGTATTTCTAATTTATGAGCACGGCGTTGCTCCAAGGCAGCAGCACCAGAAAATTCAGAATTTGCTTCCGGATGCAGCTCATAGTCTATGTTACTTTCTTCACCGACACTGATAGCAGCTTCTGACACTTCATGATCAGACACCTTATCTAGATTGGGATCCCCTACCTTCAGTTGCTGGTCCATCCACATCCCCATTGACTTTATAATTGTGACTAAGCATTTCACAGATTCAGAACGAAATGTGATATCTTGGACTGGGGACAGTGTAGTAGTGGAACCAGGAGGCGGACCAAGTGCAGTTTTAAGAAGACCATTAACAGTCCTGCAAATATCTGATGGAATTAAAGCTGTTTTAATTCAATTTAGGTGATATCAACATAAAATTGAGTGACAAGAACCATATATAACATGTACAACAGCAAATAGCATGTGCATTGCTGCATACAGAAAAAGCATGCATGTACACTGCGGCAAAGAGAAAACTGAAAAAGTATGAGACTTTGTAGCCAAGTAAGGATAAGGACGCAGGCTTCCAGTCTTATTCAAAGTGACTGTTTATAAAGTTGTGTTTACAAGCTCTAGGGACTAACAATATCACAGTAATTTGTTCAAAATTGCCAATGAGCTAAGGACACAAACTTACTCTTGATCTCACTGATTGAGTTCATATTCTTTATTGAACTATGAGAGAATAAGATAATCATCCTATAGCTGATCTACGATACAGAGAAATATGAGAGTAGAGACATACTGATGATTTGATAAAGAAATGCCTATTATAGGTGTCGAACACAATACATATGATATTCCTTTAAAGTGGGACAATATCTAACTTAAGAACTTATACACCTAACATTCGAACCATCAACACTATTTCTGTAACCGAGAAATCCAGGGTCGGTGATGCATGGTCTGAAACTAGATGAATATAGGGTCTGCCCCTCAACCTTTCTCCACTTAACTATCACACTTCTGCCTGCCACAGGATTCGAACTCATGACATGCACGTGATCCACACATCGCACGTTGCGGTTTATCACTAGACCAAAGCCCAAGGGACAAATAAAAAAAAATAGAGTCTTTTAATTTATTTGAGCAGTTATTTCTGTTAGAAAAAATAATTTAAAAAAATACTCTTAACAGATATAATCCCTAGCCAAAGAATAATACAGAAATAAGTTATAATGCCCTACCTGCAGATGAGGCACTAATCTATACTTTTGATTAGTAAGATTTTCTTAATTGTAACATCTTACCGGCAGCAAAAGGACACATAAGCCTCAATTCAAATAGAACCTTAAATTTCCAAATAAAGAAACAGTAGGAAAATTCATCAGAGATCGTCAACTACACAGATAACAGAAAGGGGAAATACAAGTGAAAATGCTTGACGATTCTAAATTGCAATTGTGAGTATCTCGAGAGTTGAAAAGGATAATGTCATTGATAGAAGCTCGGAGATTGGGGACATATTTTCTCTAACACAATACAAGATGAGGTCTCATGGTATAGGCTATTACTGAAGATATTAGGCTAATTGACGAAACCAACAAGGATGTCAACCAAAAGTTTTTAACTATGGAAAAGCACTCTAGAGAGTAATGGTTTTAGGACAAGTAGAAGTAAGACTGAATATGCAATTCTAAGTTACTCGGACTTGGCAGTTTGGGTGCCGTACCCGTGTCGACATGACACTGACACGGGTAAGGGTGTGGGATCTGTGTCGGATCCGATCAAACAAGATCGGGTGTGTTGACCAACAATTTGGGGAAAAGTAGTTTGTCTTCTCAAAGTAAAGATTTAAAGAGATGGAAAATGAAATACCTTCAGTTAGTCCTTTTGTCTCCTTTGAAGCTTTTTGTTTTGGTCAATCTTCTTGTTCATGTCGCATGTTTCTGAAATCAAGAGCTCCAGGGTTCTTTTAGGAGCAGAGAAGCTGAGAATGGGTGGTGGTGTTGTACAGGAAAAACCAGAGATCTGGAAAAAGGTTTGTTGCGGAAGAAGATTCAAAGAAGGAAGGAGAGAAGAAGATGTAGAGACGAGAAGGAAAGGAGAAGAAGACACAGAGACGAGAACAAAAGGAGAAGAAGACGACTCAGAGACTATTAAGCGACCTCTTTTTTAATTTTAATTGACTTCTTTACTAATGCTGCCACGTTTTTTATCTTTTGAGTAATGCTGGCATGTTGTTTATAAGGATAAATATATATTTATTTATTTATGGTAAAATAAAGATAAACATTACATATCCTAAATTAGAGTGTATAAAATGAGGAGAAACATTGCAATTACTTAATTATAAATTAAAGATAAATGTATATTGACAAATAACATACTCTTAGTTTCTACACTCTCCAAGTTACATGTAAGTTTTTTTCATAATGTCATAATTATGCATATTTATATAGCTATATTTTTAAATTTTTAATTTATTTTTTGCCGAATCTCCACACTCATATCCATACCTAGATCCATATCCCCGAATCTTAAAAATTAGATCATGAAGGATCCGACCTTTAGATCCTTACCCGTGTCGGACATCTGCACCCGAGTCCGAGCAACTTAAATATGCATTGCAAGTTTAGCCAACATAAGAAGAGCGAAGTTGAGGTAGATTAGACTAGATTGTAGTTGTCTAAATGCACACAATTCAATATCTAGCTGAACAAAGTGATAGATGAAAATGTTAGAATCAAAATCTGATGGTTGAAATGAGGCAGTGTTATGTGATAGAAGGATGCCTACCAAAATGAAGGGTAAGTCTTATAGAACTATTATAAGACCAGCAATGTTAAAAGGGATTTAATGTTGGGTCCCTAAACTCCAATACATCCATAATATGAGCATGAGAGAGATTTGAATGCTAAAAAGGATATGCAGTCATACAAGATTAGATAAGAGTTTAAAATGACCAGATTCGCCAAAAGGTGCAAATAAGACACATTGAGAATAAAAATGAGAGAAGGTCGTTTGAGATTTTTTTTTTTATTTTTATTTTTGAAAAAGAAGTTGTTTGAGATATTCTAATCATGCCTTGAGCTGACCTCTAGATGCACCTATTCGTAGGTGCAAAACCAGAGTGGGTGAAGATATTAAAAAAAGACGAGATAGACACAAAATCACATGAGAGGAAGTTGTCTCGGAAGACCTACAATCTCTTGGTCTATATAGGCGATACCAACTAATTGGGAGTAAGTTTAGTCATATTAATACGTTTGTAAACACTACTTATCAAGCTTATTGGTTTAAAGTCCTTCAACTCCATTGCATTATTCTTCTTGGGAACTAAAGCTATATTCTTCTTGGGAACTAAAGCTATATAGATGGCATTCATGCTTCTCTCAAACCTTTTCTAAGATAGAAAAAATCCAAAGCTTGCATGATATCCCTTTTAAGAACTGACCCGCAATTTTTACGAAAAGCCACACTATTTTTGACTTCTAGCCCTTCTTTTAACTTGTTCTTCAAGAGTTCAAGCTTCCTCCCTAGTACATGTTCGGGTGTGCCTCTGATTCTAAATTAATCTCACCATTCTTTAATTAATTAAGGTAATCCCTCAACCTCTAGCCATATGTTCTTCAATATGAATGAATCAGTTCTTTCCCACTTCCCACGTGGAAGGAAAATAGGAGCACGGTCCAAAACTAATCTTGGCAGCATAGACTGTTTGATGCTGCTAAATTCTAGAAAGTCGCATTCCCATTTTCTCCCTGAAACCAAGTGAATTTTCCTGTGGTAAGTGGAGGATCTATGAGCTCCACATCCTCTAAACAGTAGGAGAATTCGGCCATAGCCCTGGTGTTTCTATTACTGTTTTTCCTTCAGAAGCACATCGGGTAACATTGATATCCCCTATCACCACCCAAGGACCAACACATATTCCTTTTACTGCACTTTGTTCATGCCACCGTTCTACTATATCACTTCTGGAGTTTGGACCATATATAACTGTGGGGTGCCAGTCAAAATTCAGAGGCAAGTACTTGAATTTGACTGTAATTGTATAGCACCCTGATTCAACTTTTCCCTCCCATATTTTATCCCACAAAACCATAACCCCCCTTGTACTAGAAGCTTCCGGACTAGAATGGGTTATCCATCAATTCATATCTGACGAACAACCCTATCTATATTTCCTTCAATTTGTCTCTAATAAACGCAATATATCAGCTTTCCAGTTACTTATCAACATCTTCAGTATTCTTCTTTTGGCCTTCCTGATCAGTCCCCTAACTTGCCAGCTTATCGGTTTCAGAAAAATTGGAGATCTCTTGACGGTTAGTCTTCCCCCTTTTTTCACTCTTAATTAATAATTTCAAGGCACCTTTTCTGTCTGCATCTAGTAGGGCTTCGAGAGCTTGTTTCTCTTTTGTCTCTTTTCATCAATCTTCATGAACAACTTCAAAGCTTTCCAACTCACAGCCATCAAAATCTATCCAATTTGCTTGCTAAGTTTCAGTATGTTTCTTCTCACCCAGGTCGAAGCTTCAATTTATTAAATCTGAAATTCAATGCCATATGTGTAGAGTTCATCACATGCCCATGCAATTGGGGAGACATCTTGAATTTCCACAAAGTACATTTTTTTCTGTTGTAATTATTTCTTTGCCCCTGCTCGAATTTGGAATGAGCTGATGACTGATATCCATTGAAACTTCGCAGAAAATTAACATTTTTGATTGAGCAATTGTTATCAGTGGGGGTCTAGGGTGGCCTTTGCTTTGGGCAGGAAGTAGATTTTGAGAGGTGGAAGAAGCAGAGGGTACCTCTGAAAGGAGAGAAGAGGTGGCAACACTTGATGTTTCGATATTTGCTTCGGCTTGTACTGTGAGTGAGTACAATTATATCAGTATTAGTGAAACAGAGCCCAAATTTGTTGTCCAGATTTATCATGTAGGGTTTTGGGTCGCTTGGAGCTGTGTTCGCAAGGTGGCCTTTCCTAAAAATCTTCACCACGTGTAGGAAGTCCAGCCACACGACCCATTTCAAAATTTGGAAGTTTCCGAGAAGATTCCACATGTGAAGTCACTTACATAGCAGAATCCTTAGTTAGGAATCATCAGTTTCTACTTCAATTTTTGTAGGAATATCTCTTAGGGACCCCTTCGCCTAACACGAGCCCATCGGAGATGGTTTTCTAAAATAGTTTCTTCTTTTGTTTCAATCCATCCCCCCACGTCTCCATTAGCCTTCAGAGTTTCTTGTGACAATATATGGACTAGTAGCCCTAGCAAGAGGATCCAAGTCACATGAGGTTGGGGACCACCATTCCATATTTAGCTTCAAACTCCTCCACTACGAAGAACCAAGTTTAATACGTCCCCCTTCTATTCTCGACGGTAATTCAAATAGAAATTGTAGCACATTCTAACATTTGGACTTTCTAGTATATAAAGGTTTCAGTGGAAGCGTTACCCAAGGCTCTAACCAAAGGCCAAAAAGAAAAGAAATGGCGTTGAGGCTTACACCCTCTCCACTGTCCACTACTTGCAGTCATGGAAAACCCAAACTCACTACACTTTTCACCCATGAATTTTGAGAGTTCTTCTCACTCTTTCAGAGTGTTTCTAGAAATTCTGATTCTTTTCTTTTGTTCTTTGGTATAGATAGGTTCCACCGTGGTTTCTAGCTAGCGATTTAGTTTTATGACTGCTGCAAATGGTCTGTGGGTTGTGCATGATTGTAGCTGCCCTGCCTTATTTAGGCAAAAGGCTGAATTTTTGTCGCAATATGTCTGCATCCCCCCTTGGAGCACTTGCGGGATGATGAGTAGAGTTCTCTTTATTACTTGTAGTGCAACAAAGCTGATGTATCTCCCGTAATCGTTAAATTTCTATGACACGATATAATCACACACCTGGTCTTTCTTGCTCCATCCTTTAAAGACCTCACCGTCCCTATGCTAAGTTAAAATTTTGATACATTCATAAGTGGATTTTCCTGCTAACTGTCATGTGTGGCACAAATGATTTTCTTCTCTATCCATTCATACCATTTGTCTATGTGGTGATGCGTTCAGTGACCTCAAAGGACTTGTTTCCGGCACGAAGGTCTTTCTTCACCTCATTTTTTATTTGACCACCTGAGTATTCCAACACACAAAGAAAAGGAGTGAAGGAGAAAGAGAAAGACGGGAGGNATTTAGGTAGTTCCAGCTTCCATCAACATGAGAGCCAGAGAGAGATCTCTCTCGTGTTTGAGGCAATTCTACTTTGGGGCTAGTTGGTAACACTTTCTGTTTTCCAATAGCCCTCAAATACTTGACGAGGCATTTGATGGCATAATAAACCCTCATTCAATTAAGATCATGAACATGTTGACATGATTTTCCACATTTTACCCAAAGATTGAACTAAGCAAGAGAGAGGGTACTCATGTTTTGGTTCATAGTTTGATGATGTATACATTATGGTGTTTCTATGGAATTTACTCAAAATCCAATGGGTCATTCGGGAACCTTCAAAGACAAAGTCTCATTTGTACAAACTAGTGGATTTTTTATTTTCTCCATTTCTGAGCATATCTGATAGCCCAATTAATATTAAGGATTGGACGTTCTCCTAGAGAATCATGCTTAGTGTAAAAATTCAACCTTCAAGCATACATCCCAATATTGTAAATAAAATTTCACTTCGTAAAAGATAATTGGTGTTTGCTTTCATAGTTATCTTCTCGCGTTACTTGTATTTTGTTATAATCTTTTACATTAGCATCTTTCTTTACTAAAGAGTGCCTTTGTTTGCCAAGATGCCCAGCGGCACCACTAAAAGATCTTAGTTGTGCTTTAAGGTCAAAGACCTATTCTGCCAAGCTGGTCAAGTGCATTGACGAAAGGCCTGGCTCGGGACCAAGCCGAATTCTTTCTTTGTTATAAGTAGGGCCTTACAAGTGAGTTTGGTGCTCCAAGCCAATATCGTCCTCGACATGGATGTAAATGAAGCTTAACTCATAATCAGAGTCCAATCACACACTAAAATCAGTAACGCCCATAGATGACAGCAAAAAGATTAACAGAATAAGATTCTCCATAATCATAAACAAGAAAAGGCTCACAAAGTTGGACAAGGCGTCTTGATTCACCACAAATGTGTTAACCTTGGCGAGGAAAAGCAGAAAGGGACAGATGCCCATGTTGTTCTCCATTGCTGGGAGTTCTCCACAGCGTCTCTCCTTCTCCCTACTTCTTTCAATTCTTGACCAGCTCTCCCTTCTTTTAGATTTTTCACCTGCTTATTTCTGCAAAGGAACTCGCTTATGCTTGTTCTGTAGCATGGTTTCTCTAAGTTGGTCAATTAAAGCAATCGTTTGTTGCCGTGTATGTTGGAATCAACTTGCAAGAGAAAAGATCATTGACACACATTTAATTTGTATACGGCGGGGAGTTGATTAACGTGATGAAAGACGTGTATAGTATTGAGAGGATGTCAATAGCACATCAACTGCTTAATCCTCAATGAGCGAACTAGAGGCGAATGGCATTGATCAGGTTTCGAATCCCTTTAATGCCTAAATTTCGAACCTTCTCTTGTTGAGATAAGACCATATATCAACAAGCACTATAAGATTTTGATGTTCTTCTCATTTGATCATACTATGCGAATTGGAAACTTAAAATTGCACTAGAATATAAAATTAAAAGATCTTTTAGCCTGATTGACACAGTATTTTCATATATCTTCCTTGATTGTAAGTTTTTCTTTTTTTCTCTATCCATACCACTAGAATATAAAATTAAAAGATTTTTTAATCTGATTTTTTTAATAAGATAATGTATTCCATAGAAGGAGTCAAGAACATGCAAAATTTGCGGAGCATAGAAAAGCAAAAGACATTGTTAGCTCTATTACAAAAGGCTAATCAAAAGTTCTAACAAAGTCCAAAAAAGCTTTGGGGGAATTGACTGGGGAGAATTTGCTCCAGCTACAGAGACTTGTTAAAACTCTAGCCTTAAGAATGTAGCTTGGGGAAGAGGTGCCTTCAAAACATTTGTTGTTTCTTTCTGTCCAAACACATCAAAAAATATAAGCAAGGATCATCTTCCATACTTTCCTGATGGGTTTTCTGACCTTCCATGAGCTCCAACTAACCAGTGCACCTTTAATACTATCTGGCATAACCCATTTTAGGCCAAAAGCTGCGAGGAACATGTTCCATATGCCTGTGACTACTGTACAATAGAGAAGAAGATGTTTGTTGGTCTCTAGGGTTTGATGACACATGTAGCATCTGTTGACAATGTGAATTTTCCTCCTGATGAGGTTTGTCTTTGAATCTAATTGATGCGGTATTTTCATCTATCCTACTTGATTATAAGTTTTTTCTACCCATACAAATTTTTACGAACATTTTAGTTATATTTGTTGTTTATAATTTTTTATTAACCTGTGTGTACATCAATAGGTAAGAAATTTGTTTTACACTACCAGTGTAGTTTAACCTAATAGTAGGACTAGCTTATTTTGCATGCTATTTATCCACACCTATAAACGGTTACCTGTGTTGACTTTTAAGCGACCTAAACATTTTGTATTGTCGGTCTATATAAGTTAAACTACTACATTTATCTATTACCATGTACCTAAATGCCACGTAAAGCTTTGACTTATCTATGAACTTTAGGGCTAGAAATGATAAGCATTTCAGANGTTGAAGGTTTGCTTGTGGCTATTGCATAGAGACTAGGAAAATCTGCTTGTAATGTTGAGTCCCCTAGCCATATATCTTCCCAGAACCTTATTTTTGATCCACTGCCCACCCTGAACTTACAATTGGGATAGAATTCCTCCCCTAGCTTGCTGATATACTTCCAAGGACCTACACCATATGAAGCAGAGTTTCTCTTAGTTCTTTCTTCCTTGTCCTTATTTTCACATGATATCATAGCATCTGTGAGACAAGTAATCACTTTGTAGTTACTGGTGAGAGAGATAAGTAGGTGGGTTCGGGTTACATTCTTGCTCACTCTCGGCCTTCTTTCTCAACTTTCTCATCTCTTGTAGTCCTCTCTCACTTGCTTAGAGGCCGAGGGTCGAAGTGTGAACTTTTAGCCATCTTTAACAAGAGAGTACTTGTTGGTCCTCCCATCATGCTTTGCACTCCTATCATATTGCCAAGGTCATTGTAAAAGGAAATGGGCATGCTTGCATAGGTACAATGTGACACCAAACCTCATTGAGGTATTTTCCAATGTTGAAATTGATCATAAAGGTCCTGGTCACTCTAAGATCACCATATTCATTGAACCATTGTAACCGGTAAGGCGATGGATGCTTCTTTGTAGTCAAATTCAACTATGCGACCCGAGAAGTGATCAACACACAAGTATCACCAATTATCTTGCAGACTTGCACCGAGCATGGAAAAGATTCTCTCTTTGACTCTCTTCATTAAGTTTGAAATACGTCTCTTGAAGTGAAAGGGTGGAAAGTTTTGACGACTTTGTAAAGTCATGGTGAGATTCATCAACAAATGATGGCTGGGAAGCATTAGCTCTGTCATTACTAACTCTGCAGCCAGTTATTGTACTTTTTGTCATCCCTGAGGAGAAGTCCACCTAAGATTATATTATCTTGAAAAGATGGATAATGGACATCATTTCATTATTCAACAAAAATATACATATAAAACAATGAAGTCGTTTTGCAGCAAGATTGTATTGCAGCTGCTTGTTTTTCTGCTTAACAATCATACAGATCCCAAAGCCAGTGGATTGGGAAAAGTACATTCCTCAGGGCTCAGATCGTTGGAGATGGCAGAAGGCGGTATGTGAATTGTTTGAAGAGCGTAAAATATGGGCCAAAGAGTCACTGGCTGAACGCTTGCGTGATGGGGGTCTGAAATTTCGAGAGAGTATGCTCAAAAGGTAGCATTTACAGTTCTTATACAGTCTTCACTTCTATTATGCGGATTATTTAATTATCTCTTGGAAATGAATACTGCTAGTATGAAGTTTTGGTCTATCTCCATAACTATGCAGGCTTCTTTGTGGAGTAGCATATTACTTTTTGAATGGGCCTTTCCGTAGATTTTGGATAAAAAAAGGTTATGATCCTCGGAAGGATCCTGAATCCCGCATGTAAGAATGAACAATAATCCTTTCTTGTATTTGTTTTACCCCTTACTTATCAAAAAAATGTTTTCCTAGTGGATCTCACTAAGTGATATGTATTCACTATTCACTGATGATGCTTTCTGAGTTTTCCCCCCTCTTTTTCCTGATTTATTAGAGGTTGTCTCATATATGTCATCCGAAAGGCGAAATGTATCTTTTACTAACCTTTCCATAGTTTGGTTGTATATCTTATATGCATACAAACTTTGGAAAAACTGCAAGTTTTTTCTTGAAAAGATGATATCTGCTGTTGTGAGAGGTTAGGAGAGGGTGACAGAAATCCTATGACTGCACACAGTTTAGGACTTCAGGTAAAAAAAATTCAGACATAGATCTTGAAACTGACCAGATTTAGAAGTGTTACTATTTCTAGAGGTGGAATTTTAGCCAACTGCATTTTATCATATGTTCTTTAAATGAAACAGTTCTCTTCCTTTTGCTAAGTACTAAACACTTCTTGCCAAGGGCCTACTAATTCTTTTCCCCATATCAACATCTTTATTTGCAACAACCAGAGGTATGTGATCCATTTGTATCTTATATGGATTTTTCTTGACCTAGTGTTGCATAAGGTACTCAGAATCAATTCTAACATGTTTTTACAGTTGCCGTTTCTTTTGAACTCTTCATCGTGCCGGTGGCTTACTTCTTGCGGTTTTCTTAACAGATACCAGAATATTGATTTCCGAGTGCACCATGAATTACGAAGCTACTGTGAGAGCCGTGTATCATCTGGGTACTGAATCCATTCTCAACTCATATATATTATGTGTTCTTTAGAATTTAAATCTCTCTGAGCTCTCTGTACTCTTGTAGGTAAGAATGATGTAATCTTCATCTCAAATTGAATCTTATCCATCTTTAAGCTTACATTATCTAAAATAGAAAGTTTCTTGCTTGTGTTGCGCAAAGTGCACTTTTGGATTTTTCAGAAGTACCTCAAGATATGTCCTATATGTATGGTTTCAGATGCGAAAGGGATTACATGTTATTTGAGTTGTGTTCTACCGACTAAACTGGAGTAAATGTTGGCGAGCTATAAAGTTAAGTAAATTGATAAAACTTAAACAATTCTTTAGCTTATTCAGCTGAAGCTAACAAGAAAAAAGACAATCATGTGGCTGGCCTTACGGTGTATTTAGATTGCAATCATTTCCTGTCGCTAATGATCTATGAATCCCTATGAGGAGAGAGCCTTATGTTTAGAGATTGTGCTGTAAAACAGCCCCTTGCTTTGGTTATGCAGTTATGGCCACATAGAGTTTTAGAGAGTGTCTGAATTACATTCAAATGAAAATGATTAGTAAGAGAGTGTTATTACCTCTCAAAATCAGTCCGTAGACTTTAGTTCTCACTCAAAATCAAACGAGCCTTGATATCAATGTTTAATTTCAGTCTCCTACATGCTGAAATATGTTGTTTTATGTAATGTTGGTCCTTTTCTTTTAGCTTTGGGTGAAGGTTAGTAATTTAATTCCTTAGTATTTCTAGATTTAAAGCTTGTTTGGATGGGCTTAAGACTTATGGTGTATAAGCCAAAAGTCATAAGTTAGGATTTCTAACATATGACTTTTGACTTATTTTTGTTATTTTAGCTTAAAACAAGTGCTTAAAAGCACATTTTTATTTTACCCGAACGCTATAAAACCACTTAAAAGCTATTTTGGCTTAAAAGCACCTACCCCAAATAGGCTCTTAATAGATAACAGTTATCAATAATAGCTTTAGATATCATGTCACGTTTGAATGCATAATTCGTTACCCTTTGACACCGAAGCCAAATTTATTTATCCTTGAAACCATTAGAAGAATGATAGACAAGGCTCTAGAAGGTGTACACTAAAGGGATAATGAGTTATTGAACGAGCACTTCCCTATCGAACTCAAGTGCTTTGGAAATGGCAATTTTCATTAGCTTTATTGAAGTTTGTGAGCATCTCATCTAAAAGCTTAAGTTGTTAGAGAGAGTACATTTTTATTTACTTATGCCTTCAAGACGCTATGTACAAGCGTGATTATTTTTGGATGAGCCAAGCATGTAAGTCTTTTTTAATAATTGGTGGCCTGAGACTTGAACCCAGGATCTTTGTCTACTTTGCTACCATATAACGGTATGAATTTAGGGTCTGACTCAACTCCAAAAGCTAGTTCATGAGAGTGTTGTCAAAGGTGCAGTTAAAGCGCGCTTAAGCCCTAAAGCGAGGCTTAGAAATTGAGCGCTTCGCCTCGCTTAATGTGTGCTTCAGTATCGTCATCAAGGTTCTAAGACATACTTTTCCTCGTCAATGGAGCCTTTTCTGAAGAGGCGATACTAAACAATTGATATTTCACTCTATCGTAATTTTTTTCAATTTCTTTGTTTATATATTTGTCATTCCTAGTTATAATTATCAGTCTTGGATTAAACATATATATTTGTATTTTTCTCCCTTTGAGTCTTTTTTCATTAAAGACTGCGCTTTATTTGCGTTATTGCGCTTAAAGCCCCAACGAATTTTAGAGCTTTTTTGCGTTTTTTGCTTTTGATAACATTGGTTCATGAGATAATGATTTCCCAAGACCATATAAGAAGTCCAATTTTACATCAACCAATGTGCAACTGAACAAGCTTAACACCTCTTTTTTATTTGATAACTGTGGTGTTCGGGCTAGCTCGCACGTACCTCGGTTAATTTCTTAGGGTACCTACTATCACCCACCAACACAGGTACCGGGTAACTTTGTCTGCTCAGGCTTGGACATATGGGAAGAAAACACCTAGTGTTTTGTTTCCGCTGAGATTTGATCTTGAGACTTCATGGTTCTCAACCCATACCATTGGCCGCTAGGCTGCACCCTTGGGAGCAACAAGTTTAACACCTCTTTTATGTGTATTGATAGAATTCAATAGATAGAATGAATAAAGGGTGTTGCTAAATTCTTTTCTGCAGTTTCTTATTCTCATACGTTTTGCTTTGCTATTCATGTCGTTTAACTGGGAAATAATTAAATTTAGTCTGGTATCCAACTCAACTAGCTAATATGATTACATAAACCCAATTTGATTTGGTCTTAGTGGATAATGATAGCTAAATAATAGACTTTTTATGCCATATTTTCTCTTTTTCTACAGATTGCAACATAGATGGGATGATATATGTGCCTTCCGTGTTTTTCCGTATAAATGTCAGATATCATTGCAGCTTTGTGAACTCAAGGATGACTACATTCAACAAGAAATCAGAAAACCTTCAAAGGAAGAAGCTTGCAATGTATGTTATCATTTAGTAAATAATTGCTTCCCAATGAGCTGTCACCTATATATTTTCTCAGGTTTGTGAAATGTAAGTTTGCTACTGTATGCTATACATTTTTGGTTCTTATGATGCCCTTGCTTTCATCAAATTGGAAACACCATTAGCATTTAGTTGTTCAGTATGATTGGAGTTTATGTCGTCCTTGTATCAAAATTTCCTGGTTGTCTTTCCCTGCGAAAGTTAAAAAGAGACTTTTGTGATTCACTGTGTCACTTACTGATTGAGTGAATCTAGAAATGAAAATGTGTGAAACTATCTTTGAGATATTAACATATTTGCGCGCGCTGCACTCATACACATATTGTCAAAAGTCATATTTCGTTTCAAGAGACCTCTTGTTCTGAAAGATAGTTAAATCAATTGACTTGAAACTACTGAGGATTAGAAGTCAGTCTGGTGTAGGAGTGAAGCAAACGGATTTGTACACTAGAGACTGGTTGTTGTACTTCCTTTTTTTTTTTAGCTGTGCTTAGGTTCATGTTACCTCTTGATATTTCCTTATTTCTTCTACCTTGTGGTTTTTTTCTTTATTTCTTTATGTTTGGTTCTCAGATTGAATGTATTACTATGAACTTCTTTAATTATATCCAACATGCTCCGCCTGGTGCCTTGTTCCTTATTATGTGTATGAGACAATTCATTTTTTTGCTTCCTGTGGGTTGGGTGTGTGTTGTATTCCGATTTTGCTTGAATGTTGTCATCTTTGTGTTTTCTGGCAAATACTTGAAGAAATCACCAATGATACTTTTCCTCTGATTATTTAATTTGCAGAGTGCAACAGGATGGTTCTCCTTTCATACTCTTGATTGCTTGAGACGCTGTATTGATGTGAGATTTATGTCAGTTTGCCCTCATCCGCGTGCTGAGTCTTTACTGAACTCTATGTCGACCCGCTTTGAGAAGTCAAAGCGGATGCACACTTATGTGAAAGTTGCAAGACCTGAAGAGCAAGAAAAAGTCAATAAAGGTTTAAAGCAGTTGGTGTTATTTGTAGTCTATTTTATGAATTTTAATTATTGACATAATTACCTACCAGAACTTAATTGTTAATGTAATTAACTGTAGTATTTTCTAAAACTTATGAACTGCAAAAATTAAAGCTAATTATTCCTACAGCTGATTTTCTCTTAATAAGTTCCTTGAAATGTCAGAAGCGGAAAACAATGAAGTCGATGAACTAGCAGAAAACCATGAAGTTGATGAACCTGATGATTTAGAAGATTATGAAGATGAATTTGAGGATGATAATGTTGAAGAGGAGATGGATGCATATGAATCTCCTGACCATGTAAGTTCATATTTATATATGGGATGCATTTGTAATAAGCATTCCTCATTGTAAAGTCACCTGATGAATCGTCTTCTTAGGCTGTCCAGGAAGGCGATATCTCTCTACCTGATGATCCACGTATCCTTGGAATAAAACCATATTTCATCAGATTTATTATATCATTCTTCTCTTATGTTTACATGCTGATGGATGGGATTAGTTGAATGATCAGTAAACCCGCAAGAGAATTGCTCGAAGTATTGAAAAAGAATTCTTCTAGGAAATTTTGTGGGATTTATCCTCAGTAATTGTTGTTTCTTTTCTCCCACAGCCTGACAAAGAAGCAGTAAAGCAACTAACAAAAAAAGAACTCGAGGGTAGAATACTGTATGTGTGTATTTTTTGGATGAAAAGCTGTTCCCTTGAAAAGATTTAACTGACTATTTGCAATTGTTTACATGATATCAAACATAAAGGTAGAGGGGAGTAGCTTGTTTCTATTGAAAACCTTAGCAACCTGTCTAGTCGATCTTTTCTTCTTTTTATTTATTTATAAATAACTGTGGTTTTTCGAGGAACTTGTACACCTCCAATTTATCTACTACCTCTCACCGGCAAAGGTGTTGGACAACTTTGCCCAACAAGGCTTAGTCAGATGGGAAGATATCACTTAGTGACATCTATGTTATTTGAACCTTGGTTAAGATTCTCTCTAGCTCTTGCCCGTTAGGCCATCCTGTTGGGGCCTAAGTCTAGTCAAGTCCTGGTTTTAAGCGTAGTTCTGACAAGACAAGAAGAAACTGGGGAAAGAACGCTGTGATGTAAAGTGATGATTCCCTTTTGTGATAAAAGAGCAGTTCACTTTGGGTCATAAAATAACGACATCTGTCTTAGTGCATTGGAAAGAAGATGGAAATGGCATGGAGTATTCAATGGATTACATTTGATGCTCAAGTACCTTCAAGGTGTAATTTGTGGTTTAGAGCTTCGCCTTTTCCTTTCCAGTGTCTTCTAATGATCAGCTTCTGGTTTATCAACCTTTGGCAATATGTGCCACGGATTTTTGTTGGCAATTTTAGTTTTCCTATATGTTACCCAGATACAAACCACGATAATGTTTCCAGAGATTACTTGCAAGAGCTCTTTGGCAATTTTCCATTCAGTACAGCAGGGGTGGATGAAGTACAAGATGATCAGAGTCTTGGAGAATATGAGATATATGACCAATACAATGATGATTCTTATTCAGAAGATGAAGACTACTAAGACGTCTTGTGAGTGTTCTCTTTTCTCTATTGTAGATAACTTACTTTCCTATTTTGGTGCATCTGGCAGTTTTCCGTCACTTTTATACCATAATCTTTTCGGTCCTAAAACCTTTTTGTGGGTATTTTACATCTTAAACCATAAGAAAGTGTTTTTCTTGTGCAAAGAATTTAGTTTTCTTTTAATCTTGAATAGTTAAACTTTTTTTTTTCCTTAGATTTATCTCAGTGAAGAGTGTATTTGGAAGAATTGATGCTGCAGAAAAGGGTGGAAGTATAGTACATTGCCTGAGCTCAAGTCTACAGGAAAAAATCTTATTAGTGTTGCCTTTATGTTTTTTCTAATGTTTTAGGTTACATTTATGTCTTAGCTGGCCAGATGCTGAAGACATGAAGAAAAACCTTGGTTTATCACAGGGAAAATATATAAATTACCCCCTAAACTTGTTCTGGAAAATCACTTGGCACATTTAAACTTTACGAGCGTCCTGTTCAGTTCTTGTTTGAACTGATATTAAGACCCCCCAGCCCCTAAGCTCCACGTGGGAAAGGCAGTGAGTTAAAAGAATTTCTTCACCACGTGGGCATGTGGCGAAGGCTGATTGCCTTTGACTGAACTCTCTCATGGTAGTAAATGAGCGGGTTGGACTGAATTTGGATGGATCAAGATAGATTGAGTTAATAAATGTGCGAGTTATTGACCAGCCCAAAAGTTTCTTGAGCTGAAATGCGCTAGAATGCGGATCATAATACAACCTGCTGAACTCTTACTAGGTTTTAATTGCTTTATTTTGTTCTTTTATAATGTTATAGTATCATATAAAATTATTATTTTTCGTTATTATAGCTATATATAATATATCAAATAAAAAGAGAGTCTTTTTTGACAAGATTTTTCTTGAAACAATTTGAGCTAGATATTAGCTCAAATTTTGATGAGCTGAGCTAATAAATGGGCGGATTAATAATCAGTCCAACCTTGAAGGAATTTTGATTTCATGGATTAATTTTACCACCTAACATGGTCGGGAAGGAGGAGGAGGAGGCTTTCTCCATCGAAAATAAATTCTTATTAAAACGAGATGATTCATTTATTTTCAACCACGCTTTTGTTGAATTGAAAGGGAGAACTAATTATCCAGCGGAGATGACATTCATTAGCTTATTATCGGCTCTCATTTTGTCTTGTCTCCACAGAGGCGGGTTGAGTACGTTGCACGGCTTTTTAGCGTCTCCTGAAATCCCGCAAGGCACTACATACTCAATTCCATTCTAATTTTCACTAGAGAGCTAACAGAAAATTGAAATGTTTGGAATATTTGTCTAACAAGGCATTTTCAATCTAATGGACTTCTATACACTTTCTGAACGGATGCATCTAAGCGTCAACTGAATGCGGAAATGAAACGAACTGCCCTGAATCATTCAGAATCCATATCGATTTTCAATATATATATATATATATATATTTGCTGTTTTTTAGTTGCCTAATATATTATACAAAAGTTTAACAAACCATCAATTCATGTAGGTAAATTGTTAGCATCTTCTTAGTAAGTTCACAAATTGAGGTGACAAATATGGATGGAGAATAGAGATAGGAACCCATGAGGGGAAGTCATGGCAAAATTAAAACTACTTTCAAGATTGTTCTAAAGAATAAAACGCCAGAACAATGTGATATTTTGAGATTTGAAGATAATAATAGAGTCATAAATTTGAAAGAAAAAAAATTCATTAAAATACAAGAATCTCATATGAAAAATAAGTCGAGAATTTGAACGATAGGATTTTAAAAAGATGTAAAATTGTAATAATTGAAATACCAAAACTCATTTTCAACCAGTGTTTTTTTTTTTTTTTTTAAAATTATTG
>JACEIK010000534.1:13594-34448 GCA_018107945.1 Datura stramonium | reverse complement strand
AAAAGAATTGTATGTACTATTAAATTTGAAGAGAAAATTTGGGAGAAAGTACAATAGCTTTTTACTTTTTAATGTGAGGTCATTAAAATAATTGTGGAATAAAATAATTTTTTAGATAATTGTAATATTCTTTCTTGCCTTACATGGGTATTTATTAGTATTCATATATTTACATTTTTCATTTTTCCATCCACTATTCTTATTTTCTTCTTCTTATTATTAAATATTTCGAAGTCTCTCATTTTTTGATATCTTCTTTATAGTTTCGAGCACATAACAAAGCAATTATTATATTGAAGCATAGCAAAATTATTTCGATATCAACTTATTAAATTCTTAAAGCAAGATTTAGTATTCTAACTTTATATTATTATTTTTTGCTGAAAATTTGCATTGTCGATATTCTTACTTCATAAGTTATAAATATAACGATCTTTCCTTAGCTTGAAAAAGAATTATTAGAACAGATCGATTATAAAATAATAATAATTAATTAATTTGCATCGAAAAAAATTAAAAAGTAGACGACTTTACAAATAAAATATATATTTTTAATAATATTTTTTAAAAAAAAAATAAAAATTAGAACCCTCTCTTTGTAGTTTTGATTTTAGACTAATTTTATTGAGCCGAGACTAGAAAAAACAAGTAAAAAGCGATACAATATTGTTGGAGAAACAGTTTTGATCAATATATAAACTTTTCAGATCAAACCCAAAACTAGAGTTTTAAGGGGAATTACTCATTTTACCTGTCATTTGGGATGAAGTAAGATATAAACTTTCCAGTCCAAACCCAAAACTAGAGTTTTAAGGGGAATTACTCATTTTACCTGTCATTTGGGATGAAGTAAGTACACAAACCTCACAAACAAAGCAATTCAAAGCAAAAAGATAATTCTTTCTTTAGAATAGGTGATTCCTCCTGTAGAGGGTTGCTTCATCTCCATGTGTTTACATTATTCCAAGAATTTTTTTTAGTAAAAACTAAACCTTTTTTTCTTCTAATTCTTTATATAAATAGACTGCATAGCTTTCTTCAGACAAATTCTCATCTCCTTCACGACAAAAACTACCTTTTTTAAGGTTGTTTGTCTTTTATTAAGTATATATATATATATACTACTTGCTTTCTTCATGTTTTTGCAGGCTTGTTCTGCTTTTTGTTTTGATCTCATTTGACTGTGCTTTTATTTTTTCTTCTTCTTCTTCTTTCGATTCTCCCCCCTATGAAAGTTGCTTAGGTGAAAAAATGGGTCCTCGTTTGCTGCATGGGACTCTTCATGCTACCATATATGAAATTGATAAGATAAGGGGCGGTTGCAGCGATTGTTGTGGTCCGGTAAATCTTCTCACACTGCTTGATTTATCTCTCTTCGTAATATCAGAATCAGAACGGATTTCGTGAGTTCAATTAAATTGTTTGTTTGTTTTACTCAAATTATGTTAATACTGTCATGGGCTACCTCATGACCCCTTGGTAGCACCACCAAGGGGTCATAGGGCATGGTTGAAAAGCCGCGCATGACATTACATATGCAAAGAAAAAAGAAAATTGAATTTTATTCATACAATCACAACTATTTTGATTCCGCTTATTTTTAGATGCTGAATTCGTATTCTATAATTTGATAATACGCAATGCAAAAAATAAGAGAAAAAAAACAAAGAAGAATCTACAAGTTAATTTGGATATTAGTTTGCTCATCGTATCATGGTTAAGAGGCATATTTGTAGTAAAAATATGGAAGGACGATTCAATGTTAATGAACTCATTCATTCAATCTTTTTAGGGAAAAAAACATAAATACGTAACTATAGAGAAATAATTACAAGAAATACTAATAGTTTTATGTTTTCAAATATAGCAATATTTTTTTAATCTAAATTAACAGATTGGTTAAAAAAATAAAATAAAGTACCTATGAAAAATTATTACTCCTAATTTGTAGATATCTATGTTAAGGAAAAAGAATCATTGTATTTATTTATCATTTTTCTTTTTTGTTTGACAGATGTATATCTAATTTAAAAATTTTGTCCACTTATATAAATATTTAGTTATAACCAATATGCATACAACTTAGCTATCAATAAATCAACAAATCAAAAAATAAACAACTTATCAACATAAGCCAATTAAACAAGCTAATTAATTTTGTTTTGGTCCTCTTTTATAAATATTTAATTATAACTAAAATATATACAACTTAGCTACCAATAAATCAATAAACCAAAAAATAAACAACTTATCAACATAAACCAACATTATATAAAACCAAAAAATATACCAACATATCAACATAAGACAAAAAAAATTAAAAGAACATATAAAAAAAATATTTAAAATCTATTTCTAAATATTTATAAATTCAACTGTAAATCAAATTTAAAAAAATAGCAGTTAACAACTTAAAAACTAAACTTTTAACCATAATCTATGTCAACATGTAAACAACTTGTCAACTAATAAATCAACAAACAAAGTACCATTAAATATGAGTATTGTGGAAGGAAACAAATTAGTTTAGGAGAGAGAAAAATCACACGGTTAAAAATTTTTTTTAAAAAAAGAGAGATGTGAAAAATTATTACTCCTACTTTGTAGATATCTATGCTAAATAAAGAAAAAAAAATAACCAAAAAATTACTCCTAATTTATAGATATCTATGCTAAGAAAAAGAAAATTTTATTTTTTAACTGTATTAAATGGCAGTAAAATATAATCACAGGGTTAAATTTAAAAAAACGGATATGAAAAATTAGTACTCCTAATTTATAGATATCTATGCTAAGAAAAAAGAAAAAAAAACAACTGAAAAATTGCTCCTAGTTTGTAGATATCTATGCTAAAAAAAAGAAAAAAAATATTTTTTAACTATATTACATGCCAGTAAAAGAACCATATACTTACAATATTGGTATATTTATAAATAAATTATTAATTTAGTAAATAAATCAAAGTATGGGTATGACTGGTAATTATAAGTCTTATAATAATATTTTATGTAATGTTTCCATCTTTTTATGATGCCTTCCGATGAGGTAAATGGATAACGGCGATGAGTATTGACCAAAGTATCAAAGGTTTTCGAGGCTAACACCTCCCAATTATATGACCTAGGAAATTAAAGGGCGTACGGTCACACCTATTATTTTGTAATAGTGATTGCTCCGTTTGATAATGTGCCTTGTTAAGCTATCTTTGACATGTTTTCCTGGCTTTTTCTCTTCTTGAGCCGATGATTTGTATACACATTACCCTCCTCAAATCCCATTTATAAAATTACTAAGTATGTAATTATTATTGTTGTACAGTCGCGTCCATAGAATCAAAACTTTTTGAATCACCATTAGGTGGGGGTAGGGCTTTCATTGTAACAAATAGAAAAGATAAAAAGGTGCATGCTACACTCACGAGGTGGTGGAGTAAAATTTTGCATACATAGAAGGGCCATATGCCTTAGAATTTATTCAATAGTATAACAGTTCAAGATATAGAAATATCAAAAATCTAGGATCTTCCTCTCAACAGTACTTTTCGAGGCTCCACTCTCCCCCCTGAATAAGTAAGGCCCCGTTAGCTCTTCGAGCTTCCGGGTGAGCTTACGCTTACTCTCAGCCTCTTTGATTGGTAGGCGTGCGGGCTAAGCCCCCTACTTAAGATTCAATTCATAAGGCTAATTTAGCAACATATGGCTAAGGTTTTAAAAACCAACAGACCTGGGATTAATTAACTGTGAAGCCTAGCAATTGTTGGTTAAGGCTGAGGCTGCATGAACTAATTAAGTTTGGTACAGTAGTACAAATGAATGATCAATATACTGGTTGAACATATGTATGTGCTGTTTAATTTGTGATATCCAATTTATAGCCTCTAGCATTTTTCTAATCTCCATATATTTTTACTTTTAGACTGCATCTCCACAGAAAGTATCAAAAAGAATATTGAACAATGTCAAGAAATTGTTCTTCTGCGCACCAGAGGTACCACTTTTAATATAACTAGCTTTTACTCATTTTTTGCTCTTGTATTCACTTGTCAGTTTCAGTTCTGTCCATTATCCACTTTAAACTTTTCACAATATTGTGTTACATATACTGCAGATTTCTGCTACAAAACTCTATGCAACTATAGACTTAGATAAGGCTAGAGTTGGGCGGACCAGAATCGTAGAAACTGAGCCTTCCAACCCTCGCTGGAATGAAACATTTCGTTTATACTGTGCACATGAGATTTCTAACATCATTTTTACAGTAAAAGATGAGAATCCTATTAGTGCAACACTAATTGGAAGAGCTTATCTACCTGTTGAGGAAGTCTTGAATAGATATGTAGTCGACAGATGGGTACCGATATTAGATGAAGACGGGCATCCCATAAGTGGTCGTTCCAAAATCCATGTAAGGTTGCAGTTCTTCAGTGTAAAGCAAGACAGTAATTGGTCCAGAGGAATTAGCTCCCCTGCATTTGGAGGAATCCCTTATACCTTCTTCAAGGAGAGACAGGGGTGTCAAGTTACACTTTACCCTGATGCAGACATCGCAGATGATGATATCACAAATTATCTCAAGTCTCAAGGACTTTTTGAACCTCAGAGATGCTGGGAAGACATTTTTGATGCAATCAACAATGCAAAGCACTTAATTTATATAGCTGGCTGGTCTGTATACACTAAAATTACCTTGATAAGAAACCCAAAGAGGCCAAAGATAGGTGGAGACCTTACTCTTGGGGAGCTGCTGAAAAAGAAGGCAAGTGAGGGAGTTAATGTTCTCTTGCTAGTTTGGGATGATAGAACTTCAGATGAGGTACTAAAAAGAGATGGACTAATGTCAACTCATGATCAAGAAACTGCGGATTATTTTAAGAACACAGATGTTCACTGTTGTTTGTGTCCGCGCAACCCTGATAGTGGAAAGACTCTGATTCAGGGGTTTCAGGTTGGTACAATGTTTACTCACCATCAAAAGACTGTTGTGGTAGACACTGAAATTCCAGGAGGGCCGTCACAGAAAAGAATGATAGTAAGCTTTCTTGGTGGGATTGATCTTTGTGATGGGCGATATGATACTCGGGAACACTCATTATTCAGGACATTGGACACAGTCCATAAGCAAGATTTCCATCAGCCCAACTTTCCAGGCTCTTCAATCACAAAAGGTGGTCCAAGAGAGCCCTGGCACGACATTCATTGCAGGCTAGAAGGGCCTGTTGCCTGGGATGCCCTGTATAATTTTGAGCAGAGGTGGAAGAAGCAGATAGGAAATAGATTTATCTATTCAATGAATGAGCTTGATAAATTTATCATTCGCCCAACAGAAATTACAGCATCAAGGGATAGAGAAACCTGGAATGTTCAAATATTTCGATCCATTGATGGTGGTGCTGTTATTGACTTCCCTGAAAAACCAGACGCAGCTGCTGAGGTAGGCCTTGTTACCGGGAAGGATAACGTCATTGATCAAAGCATCCATGATGCATACATTAGTGCCATTCGTCGAGCTAAGAATTTCATTTACATTGAAAACCAATACTTTGTTGGAAGTTGTTATGGTTGGAAGCCAGCAGAAGATATCAAGCTCGAGGACATCGGAGCTTTGCATCTTATCCCAAAGGAGCTCTCACTTAAGATTGTGAGCAAGATTCAAACAGGGGAGAGATTTACAGTCTACATTGTTCTTCCAATGTGGCCAGAAGGTATACCTGAAAGTGATTCTGTTCAGGCAATTTTAGATTGGCAAAGAAGGACAATGGAAATGATGTACACAGACATATGCAATGCCCTTAATGCTAAGGGAATTACTAATGCTGATCCTAGAGATTACTTGACATTTTTCTGCCTTGGCAACCGCGAAATCGAAAAGCCTGGGGAATACAAACCTCCACAGAAACCAGATCCTAATACTGATTATGCAAGAGCTCAAGAATTCAGGCGTTTTATGATATATGTTCATTCAAAAATGATGATTGGTGAGTGAACAATACACTAGTTTTAGCCTTATTTACCATTACCCCTATTAGTAGAATTTGTTCAAACTAATGCTTGCTTCTTTTTCTTTCTTGCAGTTGATGATGAATACATCATAATTGGATCTGCCAATATCAATCAAAGGTCAATGGATGGTGCAAGAGATTCTGAGATTGCTATGGGTGGCTACCAACCATATCACCTTGCAGCTAATCAACCACCTAGAGGGAAAATATATGGTTTTCGAATGTCCTTGTGGTGTGAGCATCTAAATTATGCAGATGACTCCTTCA
This sequence comes from Datura stramonium, assembly GCA_018107945.1. NCBI lineage: Eukaryota > Viridiplantae > Streptophyta > Magnoliopsida > Solanales > Solanaceae > Datura > Datura stramonium. The sequence continues at coordinate 28,183 of JACEIK010000534.1, read as the reverse complement.
TCGATCCCTCGAGTCTAGAATGTGTTAGGAAAGTAAATGGCATGGCTGATGAGAGCTGGAAACTTTATTCTAGTGATACATTTGATCTAGATCTTCCAGGCCACCTTCTTCGCTATCCTATAAATATTTCAAATACTGGACAGATTACAGCACTTCCTGGATTCAAGTTCTTCCCAGACACAAAAGCTGATGTTCTTGGCACCAAATCTCAGTATCTTCCACCTATCCTCACTACATGATGTACACCTGTAGCATGGTACCAACCAAGAACATGTAATATTTGTAAATGTGAGTAGTGACACTTTGGAATTATCTTTTTGAGCAACATTAACTACTTACCAAAAATCACAAGTACTCAAGTCATGAAGGTGGTTTATATGTTGCTAGCATTTTAGCAACATATAAGCCTTTGGTTCTTTTTTTGCATTGAAGACCTGATATTACACTTTAGAAGAATAGAATCACATATTTGGTTTCAAGACAATGGGGAAATGGTTACTCATTTTTAAGCCTGGAATTATTGTCCTGGTAAATCATTTTTTCCTTTTTTTTTTTTTTGGAGAAAGATAAATTAATAGGACATTTTTTCCCTTTAATTTAAGAACCTTTTAGTATTTCCATTTAGAAACTAATGGAAGAAAAAACACAAAAAATCCTCTCTTGCTCGACATATGAGTAAATAATGGAGTTTTGGCCAACAACATCCTTAAACTATATCCTCCGCCTCCAACCTTAACGTTGTGGGTTTGAGTCGCCAAGAGAGCAAAAAAGGTGGAAGCTCCTACGGAGGGGGTATAAAAAAAAAAAAGAAAAAGAAAAAGAAAAAAATCCTTAAACCATACCCAAAACTTAAGATACATCCCTAAACTATCACAGTGAACCAAAAACATCTAAAAGTATCTAAAACTAGCAAGTTTCATCCTTCAGTTAGATTTTGTTAGAGCTACACCACTTGCATGTCACGTGACTTTGTCAAATCAGTTCCCCGGTGGTCTCTTTTACTATTTTTGGACTTGATACTTCCAATGACGTTCCCATATTACAGGTTAAAAAACTGAGGATCATGTTATTGGATGTGATAAAGAGAGAATTTGAAGCTTTCCAAGTCAAATACCATGAAGACTGATTCAACAGATCTTAATCCAGAAAAGCTCTGATATTACTCTTTGAAGAAAAGAGAAAATGATTGGTGGACTGATTTGGCCAGGTCTGTTTGTTTTTTCTTTTTAACATAGTCTCTAACAGAAGGATGAAACATGCAATATTTCTAATACTTTAAGGATGTTTTTTGTTCATTGTGATAGTTTAAGGATGTAAATTAAGTTTGGGTATAAGTTTAAAGATGTATTTGGCCAAAAAAAAGTTCTAAATAATGAGGAAGGAAAACAGAATATCATCTTTATCTTGAATCCAATACTTTAAATCAAGAAGAAACACATTATTTTGCTTTTCTTTCTGTTTTGCCTTGTCTGGCTAGGCATAAAAGAAATGGAATAAATAGTGCAGTTTAATTGGATACAAGTAGATAAAAAGAATAGCACAATCGAAGGGGAGCAAATTTCAAAGCAGCCAACTAGGAGACTATTATACATCTCTTAAAATTTCAGAAATAGCAATAATTCGAAAGAAAATAGGTTTAAGTAGCAACATTTATTTTTTTTACATAAAATGATAATATTTAGTGTCATGTATTGTATTTACTATTGGTAAAACGTATCAAAATACAAATATAAAATCTGATTAGATGAGTGATTTTAGGAATTATGTTTCACATAAATAATTATTTACCTTTTTTACTCAACTGATAATTATTGCGTTCCTTAAATAAAAGGAATCTAATAACGGATAGAATTCTTATTTACCATAACAACTTTGTAAAACAAAAACAAAAAAAAGTTACGAAAATCTAAAAAGTTACATAAAGGATTATGTATTTCAATGTATCAAAAAGTACTAAAATGTATTTCTGTTAAAACAAATAGTTTTCACTGATAAATACATAACTATTCAACAAAACACATATACAAGTACTAAAATAAATATTGTCTACTAGTGAACACATAATCATTCAAACCAAAAATATATATTTGTATTTATATGTATCTGCATGTGTAGAATTCTGAAAATGACATAAAGGATTATCAAAACTATATAATACATAAACTATAAATATACACGAATATGATTTTCAAAATCAAAAAACAACTTACCCCAATTAACGGTATTTTCTAAAATCTATTTGAGATTCCAAAATATCATAAAGATTTGATTACAAAAGAAAAAATGATTTACACAGTTAAAGAATTTTATCTACAATATAAAAAATACATATTTTAAATTAAAAAATAAATGAAAATCATGAATGAAACTTACCTGATTTGAATAAATTCTAGAGACAAAAAAGAGAGAATGACGAGAATAGTGGGTTTGATAGGAGGAGTAATCGGGTTGATGATGAAGAATGAGGGAGAGAGAAGATGGAAGGGTGATTGGACAGTTATTTGAAGATTTTTAGATATTGAATATGGACACAATAAAAAAAAAAATACAAAGTAAAAAAAAAAATGACACATTAAATGAGATAAAGCTATAATATGTAATTTTTTAAAACTGTGGATATTATAAGTAAATAATTTCATAATTATGCTATGTTATGTAATTTTTCGTTCCACGTAGTAGAGGTGTAAAGTGTAAGCAGATCTTATCCTAGAGGTAGAAAGGTTAATTTCGATAGATCGTCAGCTCAAGAAAAAAACTGTCCAACAGCAAGAAAAGAAAGAAAAAGAAAGAAGAAAATAAACCCACTAAGTATTTTTCCCTTTAAGCGCAAAGAAGTGCAGAGAAAGGCGAAGCAAGTGTAATACGTCACAGTTCCTTTTTCTCTAATATTTCTGTTCGTAGCAGTAGTTCAATCCATGATTAATGAAATAGTCATAAAGGGAAGGGAAGAAGCTGAGGGCTTGTTGTTGAAGAAGAAATAGGAGAGAAGAGAGGAAAAACTTGAGTGATCCACGCGCGTAGCTCAAAGTGAGAATCAAAGATGTGCTAAAGGACACGATATGAAGATGGTTGATGCTGGGAGAATACCTTTGCATCAGTTGAGCTCCAATTATGAACGCCACTCATCTTCTTCAACCCTGTTTAATTTGGACATTCATAGTGACTAGAACTTAAAAGCTACTTAAATTCAGTCAATCCAAACGAGCTTTACGTATATCCAAACACAGTTCTCACAGCTTGAACATGAACAACTTTATAATACTTTAAAAAAAATATAACAACAGAGCACATACCCTTCTCTCTCACTTGTAAAGGGAAAGAGAAACATAAATAAGCCAAAACCATTATTAAAATGTAAACCAGACAGAGCAGAACAATTTCTTTCGAGAATTGAGTTTTATCGATTATTGCTATAAGCCTATAACATCATTTGATAATTTTTTGTGGAAGAAGCATGCACCACCAGCAAGAGTATATGCTAAAACTGCAAGGACTATAAGAGCAACGCCCGATGCTGTTAAACTAATGCTATGTTGCTCAGACTCTCCAAAACCACTGCAGCACTCGTGTCGGATCCTCAAAAAATGAACTACTTCTGAAGGATCCGGCACACATCCACCTAGCAACATAGATTTACTAACGTGTACTCTGATTTTTCACTTATGGCAGTATGCTGTATCTTCAAATCTTCCATCCCACCTGTTGATCAGATCATGCGCCGAAAACGAAGTTAATCGCCAGTCTTCTTATTTCAGATACTCTTTAAGATAAGCATATGTATACACACACAACACACACACCCACGGGGTATGAAAATGAAAATTGCACCAATTTATACCTATACTGTTCATTTTCTGAGACCTTGAGCTCCAAATCTTCTTCAAATGGCTCAAAGAGGAGGTTGACTCGCTCGTCGTCAACCTTTTCAAGAGTTGGAGGATCCCACTGAGGATGATTGCAGGTAGATAGTAACATCCCAAGGCAGGGAGGAGGCAAAGAGAGAGTAGAGTTAGTGTAAGTCTCTCAATGATACTTCTAGGTGCCAAATGTCAATCTTTAAATGTTGCATTTGTTAATAGTGCAACATACTCACAAACAGTGTTATCAAAAGCAAAAAGCGCAAAAACAAATGTTTTAACGTCCGTTGGAGCTTTAAGCGCAAATAAAGCGTGGGGTTTAATGAAAAAATGTGTAAAGGGAGAAACAATACAAATATATATGTTTTCAATTGTGTAGTGTCTCCTCTTCTGAAGAGGCTCATCAGCAAGGAAAAATATGTCTTAGAACCTTGATGATGACATTGAACCGTACATTAAGCGAGGTGAAGCGCTCAACACATTTTGAGCCTCGTTTAAGGGTTTAAGCGTGCCTTTGACAACACTGCTCACAAACAAGAAAATATCCCAAAGAAAAAGAGTGTGTGCGTATATGTGATAAGAGAGACAGAGAGTCATACTTTGGGAGAGTTATCCTTGTTGATGGTAAGGGCCCTGATACCCTTCATAAAATGAGAAGAAATGAAAATTAGATTCGAGAGGATCAAGTATGTATAAAACTGAACATGAATTTTGAGTTACCTCATAGACATCACCAGATATTCTGGTTCTTAGTATATTTATTGTAAGTCTGAATTCTTTCTTCAGGCATTCAGACAAAGTTTGCTTCCTCCCTTCCCGAATCTGAAAACATGCGAGCATATGTAAAACAGATGCAGGCTACACTGCATGAGGAAAAGACTAGAAAACTATGTTATGGATCTTTTTTTCATTTATAACCGAGAACTCCCCGAGGACCAGTGGTGCACGGTTCAAAACTCAGTGGATAATTACCTCTTTATATTTTACACATATTGATAAAGTCAAGCGCGTCACATGAGTGGAAAAACTCAGAATAACGTATAACTGACGTAATGGTTTCATCATATCTTTTGGAAACAATTACTGTCTACACCGTAAGGAGAATGGATGTTCTTATGGGCATAGTCTGCAACCATAAGAAATCAAATGAAACACCAATGCTATTGTCCTGATTTTAAATTTAGTTCTATTTGTTTAAATGCCCTGCCTTTTTTACATTGGGACAAGTTTGAAAAGACTTAAAATAAATCAGCACTGGAGAAATTGTGAGCTGCTGCATCAAATACAAAGGGATGTGACCATTTTGAATGACTAGGAAAAAACGTTTATATTTTCCATCACCCTATCGAGCAAGCAAGTTATCTGTGAATTAACCTTGTCCACCTACCTGCCACAATGGGGATTGTGTACAGTATTGACTGCTTTTGCAGGAAATATGAAGGAGGAACTAACCGATCTTAGAGTAACTTTTAGACCTGTTGGGGATGATCTTTTTAGGCCTTTAAGCACCGGCGCAATCCAACCATTTCCTTCTTTGCCTGCCTCAGCTTCCTAAAAAGAAAGAAACCATCAAATTGTTTATGTTACACCTCTCACAAATCATCATGTGCACAATGCAATGAAGAATTGTCTTACAAAAGAACTAATAATCTCTGCAACGGAATCCTTGGAGAAGCACTCATCAATTATCGACTGCCTGCGAGTGAGCCAAAAAGGGATTATTCTTGAATTCCTCAAGGAAATAGTACAGAGTGCATTAATTAAGACAAATATTACTTATTCAAGATACTTTCTTCATCAATCTGAACATCTGTTGAGAACTCCTTGATTGCAGATCTGACAGCAGCCTCGTCACCGGTGTTTAAGCTTAATAAGTGTTTCTCTAGCTCAGGCAGTTTCTGACATTTTAAAAACAGCAAATAGAGTTAATACATCTCTGCACTTCGTAAAAGAAAACAGAAAATATAATCTCAGGTCATTAATGAGATTGAACATCATTTAAATTTATATATTTTAAAATATGTTTGTGCATATACTTCTGCAGGGGCCATATCATTTTCTTTCTGTATAGCTGGATGTGCCTAATTGCTGCCAGGCATAATAGTCCTACTGTGGACTAGGGAATTCGGCAAGAGACAGATCCAACGGTGTTTATGTCATTCGGGATTTGAAGAACATCGAATTAATAATGTACATACAAGTTCATCAGCATATAGGACAAAGTATTATAGTTCATTCAGGAATTGCAGGATATCAAATTGACTATGTAAATGAATTGTATGATATATCTCTACTTTCGAGCTATTAGCCGAAATTTTTTGGTTGAGCTGATCGGCAACTGTATTTTACCTTTTCCTTTGGTGGTTTGGGTTCCTTATTTAAGTTGGTTAACATATCTGATCAGCTATCCACCGATGGTTAAACAGACTAAGTACATGTATATCATGTTGCATATAGTAAGGCAAGAAATAGAATACAACAGAGACGATAAAGCTAGTGTTCTATAAGACGTAACAGGAAAGTTAAAAAGAAAATTCCATAAAGATGTAACGACAATGATGAAACCTGGAGATTCATGACATAATCTACTAGAATATTACTAGCCACTTCTATAAGTTGAAAATCGGTGTGAGTATATGCATACAAGTAGAGCTACCCAAGGAAACAAAATCATTAGTATTTTGGCTATCCGCTGTAAAATTGAGGTGGTTTCTAGTTACATTTTGATATTGTTTTGGAACACTCTATTCTGATGATCGTTTGAATATTCCAATTAAAATGTATGCCTGGTCTGTTACATGTAAATGATTTAAGGAAAATAAAGTGTTTTCTCATCCATGAAATAAAATCTTGCTTTATACTTTGTGTTTGAAATAAGAGAAATTTGTCCATTGGACTCACCTCTAAAGGTACAAAATGTGTTGCAAGTCCAGCAGCAACCAATTCTTTACCGTTCATCCTCGCTCCTGTTAAACCTAAGTATTCCCCTACATAAACAGTAAATGTATCATGAATTCTCCCTTGGTTCTTCAAATGACATAAATAACAAGAGAAACTTCCTTGGCCCGCTGTTATTTTAATGCTTACCGAGTCTACCAGGAAGCCGGGAAAGCATGTATGAGAAACCACAGTCTGTGTGGAAGCCTATACTTGCTTCAGGAGTGGAAAAAACCTATAAAATGAGAGTAAGATGCAACATAGCTCATGCATTACGTGAAGAAATAAAACTACAATATGCAGTAGATATATTTGTACGAACCGTCTTTTCAGTCACAACGGAGAACCTCATTGGAGCCATTAAGGATGCACCTCCACCCATTGAGATTCCATGAACAAGAGCAACCTGTACAGTGCATAAAACGGAAGTCGCAGACGAGTTTTCTGAATCAACGAGGCTCATTTCTGTTTCAATATAAGGACTTCAAAAGAGCATATGAATATTGTACCATGGGTTTTTTATATGTATGAATGTGATTGCAAAGCCAATACATTCGATAAACAACTTCGAGGCAGGAATCCTCTGCGAAGTACAAGTTCCAAATACCAGTCAACAAATGGTAATTCAATAGTCTAAAGCTATGTTGCTCGGACTCTCCAGAAATGCTGCAGTACAATATCAGATGTTCCAAAAGTACGTGACCCGAGACACACACACGGTGGAAATTTTTAAGAGTCCAAGCAACATAGGTCTAAAGTAAACAACTGAACTTTTTTCTGTTACAAAGAATTACTTGAATTCCTTCCATCATAGAACATTTTCAAATCCCCACCAGCAGAAAAAGCCCGGCCAGCTCCCTGTTTATTTTAGGAAAAATAAGGGGAAAAAAAACACGAAGTTTAAGTAACATTTTCAAGATCCCCACAGCTCAATATTTGTTAGCAGTAGCTATTATGCTAATCTTATAACTTACACAAGAAATTACCAGAATCTAAGAAACAATAAAAATTGAAAATTTTGGCGAGCAGAAAGAGAATATGAACCTTGATGATAACAAGTTTTGCATTCTCATCTTTCTCCCACTTCTCGAGATTCGCCGCCAGCAGTTTCACCTACTTACAGGAAATTAAAAGTTTTAAGTTACAAGGTCACTTATAAGGTACTTAATTAAAGTAAATATTAGCGCGCAGAGGCTAATCCAACATTTGATCTTCATGGGTTCAGAATCAAAATTTTACATCATATGCATGATCTAAGCTAAAGTTACAACAACAACATACCCAGTGTAGTCCAAAAAAAATGGGTCCCGGAGAGATAGAGTGTATGTATATCTTTACCCTACCTCAGAGCCAGAGTTTGTTTCTGATACACCTTCAGCTCAAGGATAAACAAAAAAACGCAAGAAACAACAGGTAATCAAAAATCTAAAGGCAAGACACTACACATCATAGTAATACGATTACTAATATGGGGCAGATGATCTAAGCTAAAGTTACTGGATGGTAAAAAGTAGTTCTCCAACTAACTGGTTATCAGATGTTAAAATCTTTACACTGTGATGCATATAACTTAAATCCAATTTAAAAAGAAAATGGTGGGTAATTAGAAAATAGATCATTTCAAGAAATCTCAACATACCACTTTGGATGAAATAACATTCAACTGTTTTGGGCGATTTAAGGTAACCACTCTGGCATTTCCAAGTTCTTCAGCCAGAACAACCTGAGATGAATAATCAAAAGAATTCAAGATCCAATATAAAGAACTTAACTTTAAATTCATTGTATTGAAATTTGAACTTACCTCTCCATCTGGGTTTACTGTTTCTTGAGCCATGATTAAGCAATCGGGGTATGATTAAGCAATTGGGGTTTGGAAAAAACAGGGTATACAAGATTTTGAATTAAAATTATTGAGTTCTCCTGAATTCTCTTCCACAACCAGCTGATTCAAGAAGACAAAGTTGAAAGAACTTGGAACTTATTAGGTACATATGTTTATATATCACTAAATTACAGTTACAATAAGAAGCTGAAATGAGTTGGAATGTAACTTTTTGAATAGAAGGGTCGGACTCCAGAAAATGATCAAAATGGTCCTCAATGTATGGGGATTTGACTATTTTAGTCCTTGGTATATATTACCTAACCGAATTGGTTCCTAATGTACGAAAAAAGGCGACTATTTCAGTCCATTATATATNTGCCTTGCGACGCGCCGACTTGGCGCTTGTCCGATCATTCCCCGGGCCTTTTTCTAGCATGTATGGCATTCTAAAACTCTTAACCAACATGCGAATAGGCATCTACATGTCAAGAATTTACGGGGTGTAACATTGTACTTTTTAGAAGCTAAAAAAAGTAACTTTTTCTGAAAAATATTTTTTTGAAAAGTATTTTTGAGAAAAATACATTTAGAAATATTTTCAAAAGGTTTGGCCAAATACTAATTACTTTTGAAAAGTAATTTTTAAAATTTATTGATCAAATACAAACTGTTTTTCATCGAAAGTATTTTTTTAAAAGCTGAAAAATATCTTTAGAAGTTCTCAATTATGGTCTCATACTTATAAACTGCTTCCAATTGAAATCGAAATTGATTCCACTGAAGTTTTTCAAGCTTTTGAATATGCTCACCCAATATTTGCTCCAATTGTTAATCTTGCAGGTTACTCTTGAAGAAATTGGAGAATCCGCTTTTGCGATATACCTTCCGCCAAGCAAATAAGGTGGTTGATATTTTGACAAGACTAGGTTACAAGCTAACAAATAATGACCAAATCAACATCATGTTTTCTCCGCCAACTCTCCTTGAAAAGCAAATAGCAGCAGATCAAGAGAGAATGATTTTCAAAAAAATAGTATCTACGTCTACTTGTAATAAGTTAGCCTATTTCGATAACTTACCTATAGTTCACAAAGTATAATAGCAACACTAACGTATCTTTTATATCTGTAACTACATAATATATATATAAATACTACTCCTTTTCGCGGAAAAAAAAAAGTAGTTTAGCTAAACAAGTGAGGATACATCCACTCTGTCAAGAAAATGTTAAATATGGAATTTGGATCTCACGCCGAATCGAAAATAACAAATTAGGCCCAGTTGGAGAACATTTCAGTTGGGCTGAAAATAAGGAAGTAATATTGCGAACTAGTTATTTTTCAAGTTTTTGCGCTGATTATTCATATTTTGGGCCTTTGAGGTGGTTTGTAAATTTTTTCCCCAAAATTGGTGGTTTTTTATTTTTATTTTTTAATATTTTAAGTAATAAAAATAAGATAAAAATATTCATGATATTTTTTTAAAAAAATCTCAAAATAAATAAAATTCGTAAGGCATAGGTTAATCCCAGAAGACAGAAGTTCATGCTACTAAACTTCTGCCTCAAGGCATAAATTCAGTAGGCAGAAGTTTAATTGAATGAATTTTTGTCCATAGTCACAAGTTCGCCACTGAACTTGTGCCCCAAGGCATAATTTCTTGTTATTGAACTTGTGCCTATGAGCCCATGAACTTCTTCTCTTTAATCACAAGTTCATGTTATTGAACTTGCGCCTATAGGCAGAAGTAGGCACAAGTTCAATAACATGAATTTATACCTACCACGCATAAGTCATGTTACATAACTTATATCTGCTAGGCATAAGGCATAACCTGTGTGAATTTATGACTTAAGACATAACTTTGGGCAAAAAGTTATACTTTGCAATTTTTTTTATGCCTTGCGATTTTTTAGTTCTTATTTTTTGCTGCAAAGAAATTTTTGACCACTTTTTTGTCACTTAAAGTGCTGCAAGGACAAAAATTAAAGATAAAAAATTTAAGGCACAAAAATTAAAGATCACCACAAAATAGGGGCATTTATGCGGATGACCCGTTATTTTTCGGCTATAGAATTAAATAATAATTAATGTCGTTAGTTTTCAGCTATAGAATTAAAAAAATAATTAATGTCAAAAAATTTTGAATTCCATGTGATATATTACCATTTTACTTGTGAAGTTTGAAATTCAAAATAATGACTATTTTCAGTTAAAAGGTTAAAAATGATTATTTGAGAATTTTATCTAAAAATATGGACTGAGCATTGATTCTTGTGATCTGTTGCTCTGGGCTTTAGGCCCAAAGGCTTCTTTTCGATACTACCCACGAGAAACTTTTTGGGCTGATTAACACAAATATGCTTATTTTTTTGGTGATATATCTAGATTTGAATTTATAATGATGGTGTATTTAAAAATATTTTTGAGTTGTATTTGTATATTTAATAAATTAAAAAAGTTTTAATACAACTATTTGAGTAAATAGATATATTGTATTCAGCTAAATTGAGTGAAAAAAAATAACGAATTATTGTATCACTGATACAAAGTGAATTGTTGTATCACTGATATAACACGAATTTCAGAAAGTTAATTTTCAAAAAGTTGTATTACCAATACTACAAGTTTCAAAACATTTGCTATATATCATAACTATGTAAATTATTACTACTAATGAGAATTATGGTCCAAACTATAACTATTTATGAAAATTTCTCCATTTAAAATTATCCCCGTCCCTAAGCTTGACAACTATCCAAAAATAGTTTCCTTTTTTAAAAAAGTGAAAAAAATTCAGACTAAGATTGCTTTAAATTGAATGACAAATGGAAAAACGATAGAATAATTGACATGTCAAGTTATAAAGTTATGACAAATCAATATGACTTCATGCTATATTTAACATAGAAGTTCCGATGTATTAGTCACAAATTATACTGAGTAATCATAGTTCTAAAGCTTCAAATAAAAAAAAAGGAAGATATATATTTCAGAATAGTGAAATACAATTTATATTTAATCTAACAATCTTATTGAATAACTTATAAACCCTATTAGATTATCATGATTTCTAATCTTCACTCACCATTATACATTATTTAAACTTATTCTATTTATCTACTGAAATGTCATGATTTGTTTAACTTATTTCATTTATTCAATTGGATTGTCATAATTTCTATTCTTTCTTGATGGTGTCTGATGTAAACTTATTCCATTTCCTCTATTAGATTGTAGTAATTTTTTATTTTCTCTCACATTACCCAATTAAACTTATTCCATTTTTTTCTTTTTCTATTTATCTGTTATTTATTTCAATTCACTCATAATATCTTTCTTATTTATGCATTCAATGATATCTTTCTTTTATGATTTCAAAATTACAAAAAAATAAATATTCCAATAATATATAAGTTATGACAAATTGATAGGCTTTCATTCTATGTTTTATTTAACTATTCTATTGAATAACTCAAACTCTACGGGATTAATATGACTTTATATTGCATTAGCATGAAAAGCACATGAAGCCTTATTTTCACAACAAAGTAAAAAAAAAAAAAAATTGGAGATAACATTTAAAGACCAACCACACTCTGGGATACATTATATAAAAATTTATTTATTAATTTAACTCATTCTAATCTGTCTAAATACGGCCAAACCTACCCATTTAACATCTTGTTTGCATTACTACGATTACAATCGTCACGCCTCAATTCCAAATAAATCAGAAACGTCTTGTTCAATTCATATTGACCATACTCTCAATTTAAATTCATCTCTGCCACCAAGTGGAATCAGATTGTAATACCAGTAGCTGATCAGATACTCAACAGAAGAAGTAATTGAAAATATTAATAATTAATTGAATTCCTCTAACTCGGAAAGTTTACACAAATAGTCAATCAAATTTATTATTTATTTCTTCTAGCCAATATACATAAATTATATATGAATTACACATGTATTATATATCTACCGATTATTTTAAAATTGATGAGGTTGAATGGATAACTATTCGAGTTAAATCTTCTGTTTCTCCAATTTCCTTTTATACTTGTGCTGTGCAATCTTTGACTGGTAATATTCTTTAGCTTTTATTTATATTTCTCTTGTTTAATCATCTCATAGTTTCATTTTTTATAGTGTACTGTTTGGTAGGTGTACTTCCTGCTACTTTATAACGAGTAATAATTGATCAATTATAGCATCCAAAATTGGATATTATGTTAGATTTGAATTATGTCACTATTAGAAAATATATTTTTTCTAACGCAAATCAATAAAAAAATTAATTTGTGTTATAAAATATAATTTTTTCAAATATTTTTCATCAAAAAAACAAATGATAAAAAACAGATTCTCAATGAAATAATAAGAAGATTCATGAATTTTCTAAGTGAAAACACTATTATTATTTTTTCTACTGATTCAATCAAAATATCTACACGAATAATCCCTTAACATTTTAAATGAGAAATAGGGTTAGGTGCTTAATTAGTTGGTAAGTAGTATAGTTGATGAGTTGTAGTGGTTGAATGAACATAATTCTGAACAGGTTCCATTCATATATACTTTTAACATTAAGTTGAGGTGATAAGATTTGTTTTCTGTCATTCTCTTTACAGACATAATGAATTAAAAAGAGAAGACAATAAGAAGATAATAATTAGGGACTATCTGATTTCCAGTGCTGCATGCAGGTTGCAGGAGTTGGGAGTAATTGGGACCATCAGCCAGCACATGACCATGACCTACACCAAGTGTGGGTGTGTATGTATATATATTATATATATACCTACTGCTTTCACTTCAAGATTTCTGCATAGTGTCACAAGTACCTGATTTATCAAAACACATCTCAACTATGAGTTGCTCATTTTTTCTATAAGTCTGGACAATTAAGTAAAAGTTCAGATAGAAAATTTACCCACCTGATATGAATTTAAAAAATCGTGATACTTTAAATGTGCTTTTCATCTTTCATTTTTTATTTTTAAGGTATAGTATGGTAAAAGGAAAAGCAATCCATCTTTGGTAAAACGGCAAAAGGTGCTAAAGAAGTTCCTTAATTGGTGGTTTTTCATCACTGTATAACCCAACAGTTTCTCCCCTCTCCACCCAAAAAAGGAAAGAAAAAACTTATATATTAAACAATTAACAATGTCCATATTTGTACCTTACGTTGTTGATAACACAATAGTGGTAAAAAGCAATCGATTATTTTCCTATAAAATTTTGCAAGTTGCAAGTACATCAACGTCCATGGAAAGAGATTTCTAAAAGTTAGATCATGGTATGTAAATATTTTTGAATTTGAAGTTGATTGATTATTAATTTGTTACTGAACTCATAACCCGTCTTTAATTATTATGTTTTAATTAATTTTTTATATAAAATTAATAAATTTCTTAATATAAAAGTTTAAACAAAAATTACTGAGTCATTCAAGTTCGCAACTAATGATCTAGCTCCGCCTCTTAATATGGATGGCATAACAATGATATTGTATGACAATTGATGTTCTGGAATATTGATATGAGAAATTAACTGCGCCAAATGCATATTGAGAAAGTTGAGGGTCTGTCCAATGATTTAATAAACTTTTATAAAAAAACATTTTTGCCAGACAAATTTGTATGTTCCAATTGATAAGAGTCCATGACCATGACTGGTCGCTTTCGAACTCGAAATTTCCATCTTGGTCCGGTCTTTTTTCTATTTTAAGCTACTATGGTCCCTTTTATTTTTTTTTTCTTTTTTATTGGCTTGAAAGTAATTTTGTTCTTAAATTATTGAGAAATTTTTATTTTAGTCCTCGTAATATTTGATTTTCAATTAATTGAAACATGCATTTTTTTACCCATTTGGTTGTAAATTTATAAATTTAACATTGTTATCAATTGTTTTCACCACTTAATTACTTATGTATTATGTTTACTGTTATTCTACATTTGATTAG
>JACEIK010000533.1:352175-375366 GCA_018107945.1 Datura stramonium | reverse complement strand
GTGAAGAGAAGGAGAGAGAGTGGTTGGTTTTCTTTTAGCAGAGGAGAATTTGAAATGTGAGAGAGAGGGTGACAGTTGATGGGTTTTAAAGAGAGAGAGAGAGACGTGTCTAATAAAGAAAACATTTGGGCTTAAAGGAGTGAGGGGGAGACGGTCCGAGTGACCGAGTACCGGATGAAATGAGCGGGAAAGTTTGGCAGTTGACAGATTATTTCCACAATCTGTTCATAAGTGAAGAAGTAATACTGACCTGGTCGGAACCTGGTCCCTTCTTGAAGTTTAAGTAAAATATGCCAAGTTTCTATCTTGTCAACTTCTAGCTACCTCACATCCACCATGCGTGTATACCTGTAAGGGTATGAAACTGAGTTAAGCACACCATTGACAACCTTGCAAGGATACCTGCATTCTGATCATAGCCAAGGAAAGAAAATTATAGTTCAGAGGGGAAAAATTGAAGGTAGAGTTAATTCATTTTGATTAGCCTCAACTTCAGTCTATTTCTCTCAAACTGGTCCCTGTTCAAGGCTTTAGTGAAAATGTCTGCAATCTGATCTTCTGTTCTACAGAACTCCACTCAAATGTTCCCTTTTTCCACATTATCTCTCAAAAAATGATGTTGGATGTCAATGTGCTTGGTTCGCTTGTGTTGCACAGGGTTCTTAGCCATGTTGAGAGAACTAGTATTGTCACACATCAATGGAACACATTCAGTTAGAACTCCAAAATCCTCCAGTTGTTGTCTGATCCATAATAACTGAGCGCAACACGAAGCTACAGCCACATACTTTGCTTCAGTTGTAGAAAGTTCCACTGAATTTTGCTTCCTTGACCCCCAGGAGACTAGTGAAGGGCCTAGGAAATGAGCCATCCCCGAGGTACTTTTTCTGTCAACCAGGTACCCAGCATAGTCGGCATCGGAGTAACCAACAAGATCAAACGAACCTCCACATGGGTAGAAGAGAACCAAGTCCATGGTTCCCTTAAGATATCTGAGAATTCTCTTGGCAGCTTTCAAATGAGATTCCTTGGGACAAGCTTGAAATCGAGCACACATTCCCACACTAAACACAATATCCGGCCTGCTGGCTATTAGGTATAGAAGTGATCCGATGATTCCTCTGTACATGGTCTCATTCATCGAGGGACCGGGTTCATCATTGTCCATTTTTGAAGCAATTCCGATGGGTGTATCAATTGGCTTGGCATCATCCATGTGAAATTTGGTGAGAAGCTCCTTGATGTATTTCTGTTGGCAGATCATGTTTCCAGCTTTGTCCTGCTTGACTTGTAAACCCAAGAAGAAGTTGATTTCACCCATCATACTCATCTCAAACTCATTTCCCATAAGTTTTGCAAAATCCTCGCATAGCGAGTTGAGAGTGGCTCCAAAAATAATATCATCCACATACACCTGAACAATGAGCAGATTTCTCCCTCTTGACTTAAGGAAAAGAGTGTTATCAATTTTTCCTCTCTTGAACCCATTGTTTAGGAGAAACTTGGACAATCTCTCATACCATCCTCAAGGAGCTTGCTTCAGTCCATACAGCGCTTTGTACAGTTTGAACACATGATGAGGTCGATCAATGTCCTCAAAGCCCGGAGGCTGCTTCACATAAACTTCTTCCTTTAGGTATCTATTCAAAAAAGCACTTTTAACATCCATCTGAAATAATTTGAATTCCATAAAGGAAGAAAAATCAATCAGCATTCGAATAGCCTCCATTCTTGCCACAGGAGCGAAGATTTCATCATAATCAATTCCATCCTCCTGATTGTATCCCTGAACTACTAGTCTAGCCTTGTTTTTGGTAGTAACTCCTTGTTTATTCAACTTGTCACTGAAGAACCACTTGGTCCCAATAACAGTTCGATCGATTGGTCTTGGAACCAGATGCCAGACTTTATTTCTTTGAAATTGATGAAATTCCTCCTGCATTGCATTAACCCATTCAACATCCTTCAGAGCCTCCTTAATGTTTTTGGGTTCAATTTGAGATATGAATGCTGAGGATGCAAACATGCTTCGAGTCTTTGATCTGGTTTGCATGCCTGAGTCCAGAGGTGACAACAAGTTGTCCATTGGATGAGATGATTTGTGTTTCCAGTTGGATCTTATTATAGAGGATTCTCCTACTTCTGTACCCGATCCCTCTTCTGGGCTGCTTTCTGCATTTGCTCTCTCCTGTGAATCTTCTGTGCTGGCATGTTCCAGTGCATCATCTGAAATAACATAATCTTTATCCTGCGTTGGGTTTTTCATTAGCTCCGTCTCCTTAGGTAGATCAAAATCAACTGCATCTCTTTGGGTTTGCCACAGTTCTTCAAGTTCATCATCATTGGTCACTTTTGCATCTTTCAGCTTTCCAGTCTCATCAAAGATAACATGAATACTCTCTTCAACACATTGTGTCATCTTGTTGTAGACTCGATATGCCTTGCTGTTTGAGGAATAACCTAAGAAAATTGCCTAATCGCTTTTGGGATCAAATTTTCCTAAGTTATCCTTGCCATTGTTCAGCACAAAGCATTTGCACTCAAAGACTCTAAGATAATTCAATATTGGCTTCTTCTTGTTCAGCAGCTCGTAGGGGGTTTTCCATAGTAAGGGCCAAATTAGACATCTGTTCACCACATAACATGCAGTATTGACTGCTTCTGCCCAAAAGGACATGGCTACACCTCCATCTATAAGAAGTGTTCTAGCAATATCCACAAGAGTTCGATTTTTTCTTTCCACCATTCCATTCTGTTGCGGGGTCCTGGGAGCAAAGAAGTTGTGACTAATCCCCTTAGCAACACAAAAGGCCTCAAATTTTGCATTTTCAAATTCTGTCCCATGGTCGGACCTGATCCCTGCAATGTTGCAGTTCAACTTCACTTGACTTTGATTTGCAAATGATTCAAAAATCGAGAATGTTTCATCCTTAGAGCGAAGAAACATTTTCCAAGTATATCTTGAATAGTCATCAACAACAACAAAGATGAGCTTCTTTCCTCCACGACTTGCAATTTTCACGGGTCCGCACAAGTCCATGTGAAGTAGCTCTAAAGGTCTAGAGGTACTAACCTCCCTTTTATTTTTGAAAGATGACCTGGTATGTTTCCCTTTTGACACAAGCATCACATAGCTGACTCTGAGCAAATTTCACCTTTGGAAGTCCTCGAACTAGGTCCTTTGATACTAACTTGTTGAGAAGGTTAGAGCTCACATGCTCTAACCTTCTGTGCCACAGGGTAGCTTCATCTTCCACCACGCTCAGACAGGTAAGGCCATCGCCAGCAGTTGAGTTGAGATCAGCAACATACATACTCTGGCACCTGTTAGCAATCAGAACCACTTTCCCGGATTGAAGGTCTGTCACTGTACATAAATCTGAAAGAAATTTGACCTCATTTCCTTTGTCACAAATCTGAGACACACTCAGAAGACTGTATTTCAACCCGTTTACATAGAAGACATTTTCTATGGCATGATTAAGTGTCTTCCCAATCTTTGCTACACTAAGAATGTACCCCTTCTTTCCATCTCCAAAGGACACTGAGCCTCCTTGACACGCCTTGAATGAGAGAAAATTCTTTACAGCTGTAAAAAGTTTCCCGCCCAACTCAGCCCAAAGCAAACTTTTCAGGAGGATCGAAACAAGGGAACTGGTCCCGGTATGGTTTCGTCATCATCAAAACTAGCAATCTAACAAGCTGTCAAATAGTTGTGACTATCTATTACACATGACCGAATCAATCTCTCAAGTAGCCTCCTCCATCTGATGATGCTTCTAATTCACTCTCATAAAATCTATCTCTTTTGACCTTAGTTTATGGACCTGTCTTTCAAAAATAGCTAATGACTCCTCTCGAAATGTTAGATTCTGATCAAACTGTACCATATGCAATTGTAGCACATAGGGACTTATCCTCATAATATTCGCAACATAGACAAATGAAAACTCAAATGAGCTCTTGGCAAGATAGGTGGAAATGCAAGCTCATAAGCCATTCCCCAATATGTCGTAAAATCGCAAATTGGCCTATAAACCTCGAACTCTTTTTTCCCCTCTTCCTAAAATGCATTACACCTTTTATAGGTGAGACTTCCAATAAAATACCAGTTCACCCTCCATGAACTCCACATCATGAAACTTCCATTTTATATAACTCTTTTGCCTACTCTGAGTTATGATAAGCGGTCCTAGACCAACTTGATTTTATCCAAGGCCTCTAGAAAATTCATACAATCGGCCTAACCTCAAAGGAATCGAACCAAATAATGGGATAACGACAACTCCCACCATATAAAGCCTCGTATAGTGTCATATGAATACTGGACTGATAGTTGTTACTATATGCAAACTCTGTCAAAGGAAAAAATTGGTGCCAATGACCACCAAAGTCAATCATATAATCCCTCGACATGTCCTTAATAATTTGAATAGTCCACTTGGACTGACCATCAATCTTTAGGTGAAACATTGTACTAAGATCAACTTATGTACCCAACTCCTTTTGCATAGACTTTCAAAAATAAGATATAAACTGCGTATCCCAATCTGAATAATAGAAAAAGAAACCCCATGCAACCAAACCATATCAAGAATGTAAATCTGAGCTAATTTCTTTGAATTATAGGTAATTTAGACTGGTATAAAGTGCACAGACTTAGTCAATCTGTCAATAATGACCCAAATAACATTAAATCTCCCCAAAGTACATGGAAAACCTAACATAAAGTCCATAGTGATTCTTTTCCACTTCCACTTCAATACAAGTATCATTTTAGTCACACCATCTAACTTTTGATGTTCATATTTCACCTGGTGATAGTTCAAACATTGAGAGACATACCCAACTATGTCTATTTTAATCCAACACCACCAGTAATGTTATTTCAAGTCCCGATACATCTTGGTTTCCTCCATGTGAATAAAATACTTCAAATTGTAGGCCTCCTCCATAATTAGTTGTCTCAAGTTGCTCACAGTACGCACACAAATATGGATTTTAAGCTAAAAAACACCGTCAATATCTAAATTCACTTCCTTAGCCTATTCCTGCAATACATTGTCTCTGAGGCCACTCATCTTCTTATCCGTAAACTGATGAGCCCTGGTTTGTTATATCAAAGACGACTGTGCCACCACACGCGTTAGAATCTTACCGAGCTCACAAATGTGAAGTCTTAAAAAATTATTTACTAAAGATTGAGTGTACGTCCATTGCCAAAAGATGTTCCTCCACTTACAAAAATGCTAGGTTACCCATACTAATTGCCTTCCGTCTCAAGGCATCCTCTACCATATTTACCTTATACGGATGATAGAAGATGGTAGTGTCATAGTCTTTTAGCAACTTCAACCACCTCTGTTACCTCAAGTTGAGATCCATTTTCTTGAATATGCATGTTTGAAGACTGGGATGATTCATGAAAACCTAATAATTCACACTGTAGATATAGTGCCTTCAAATCTTCAAAGCAAAGACCAATGCCACTAACTCCAAATCATGAGTAGGGTAGTTCTTTTCATTCACCTTTAGCTGTCTTGAAGAACAGACTATCACCTTATCCTTTTGCATCAAAATACATCCAGGTCCAATATATGAAGCATCATGATACAATGTAAATCCCTCAAACTCTCTAGGCAATACCAAAATTGATGTCGTGGTCAATAGAGTCTTAAGTTTTTAAGGGCTCATATTACACCCATCCGGCCACTTGAATACCACATTCTCTTGAGTCAACTTAGTCAAATAAGCTATGAAAATTTCTCCACAAACTGCTTATAATGACCTGCCATGCCTAATAAACTTTGATCTCTATGGTCGTAGTAGATCTAGCCCAACTATAATTGCCTTAATCTTCTTTGGTCCATCTTAATGCCTTTATTGGACACGATATGTCCAAAATTCCACTGAATCAAGCTAGAACCCACATTTTAAAAACTAGCCATATAACTTCTTTTCCTACAGAATCTAAAGTGCGATCCTCAAGTGATGCTCATGCTCCTCCCTAACATAAGATTATATCGAGATTCCATCGATAAAGACAATGAATAAAAAATCTACAATAAGGCCTGGATACCCCATTCATGAGTCCATAAATACTGTTGAGGTATTGACCAACCTAAATGATATCACTAAAAACACATAGTACCATAACACATCCTGAAAGATATGTTAATGATATCCTCCACCCTAATCATCAATTACTAATACCCGAATCTCAAATCGATCTTAGAAAAGACCATAACATCTTGAAAATGATCAAATAAATCATTAATGCACAATAATGGATATTTTTCTTTAAAGTTACCTTGTTCAGTTGTCGATAATTATTACACATCCTTATATATTCATTTTTTCTTAACAAACTATACAGGGACACTCCAAGGGGAGACACTCAGTTTAATGAAACCCTTGCTCAACAAATCTTATAATTCCTCCTTCACTATGCTTGTGCCATCCTATATGGTGGAACAAAAATGGATTATGCACCCAAGAACAAATCAATACAAAAATTAATATCATGATCAGAAAGGATACCCGGTTCATCAGTAGGAAACACCTTAGAAAACTCTCTCACTAACAACTCTGACTTAAGAGAAGGGGTCTCTGTACTACTATTCCAAATATAAGCCAAATACTCCAAGCACCTCTTCTCCGCCATCCGCTACACCTTTCGAAAAGATATTACCTTTCTCATTGAGTGACTAAGTTTTCCCCTTCACTCTAGTGTAGGAACTCCTAGCATGACTAAAGTAATTATCTTGGCGCGATAATTCAAGATCACTGTCATAGGGAGATAACCAATGGAAACCCAATATCACATCAAAATCTACCATGTCGAATAGCATAAGATCAACCCGAGTATCATACCTAAGAATAGTAACCATGAAAGACGGATGGACTCCATCTACCACTATAAATCCCCAACAAATATAGAAACACAAACATGAACAATAAGAGAACCACATAACATATTCAAGTTTGAAGCAAAGTATGCAGAAATATAGGATTAACTAGAACTGGAATCAAATAATACTAAAGCATCCTAATGACAAACTGACAAAATACTTGTGATAACCGCACAAGAGGCCTCTACCACTAGCCTACCCATAAAATCATAAAAATGAGCCCAACCAACCTCAGGCTAAATACCATTATGACCACCACCTCTATCGACGTGAACTCCAGCTCATCCACTACCTCTATTGATATGAGCACTAGCCTATTTTCTAAACCGCTGCCGTAAGAATACGGGCCTAATCTATAGACTAGGTTCCTTAGCGAGGCTTACCTCTATGTAGTCTTGGGAAGTTCCCCTTGATGTGCCCCATATCTCCACACTAGAAGCAACCTCGGAAAGTGCCACCTCTTGGTTAGGACTATTGTAAAACCTAAATACCTTGGGTAATCACCCCAGCTTATTGGCCCATAAGTACAACTATAAGAAGTCTGTCTCAAAGGTGAACTGTAAGTTTTTAACCTAAAATGGACAAGAAGATAAGCCTGCAAAGTAGAATGCACGGGTTTTCTAGGCATGTGATAACCTCTATCCTGATAACCCTTTGACTTCAAATTAGGCACAACTAAAACCACCTAAATTCTATGGCCTCTTGCCCTCATGCTCCTCCTACTCTTGGTGCTTGATGCATTCGATCCGCCTAGCAATGTCCATAACCTAGTGGAAAGAAGTCACTGACTCCATCTCATGAGCCAAACTCAGATGGATAATATATGTGAGTCCCTCTATGAACCTCCTCATGCTCTCTAACTCGGTAAGAAGCAATATAGTAGCACGGCTAGATAACTCAACGAACTGCATCTCATACTCTATGGCGGTCATGTCACCTCGGCGTAGGTGCTCAAGATGCCCCCTCAGCTCCTCTCTTTGGCTAGGATGAATAAACTTCTTCAAGAACAAATGTGAGAACTGAGAAAATGTGAGAAGAAAGTATCTAGCGGACCTATCATCAATATATGATCTTCTGTATGTATTTCTGCCAGTTTTTAGTTCCTTGGTATATTCTCTTAGGAAAAACCTATAGCGGACCTTAAACTGGTAAAATTATCATACCAAAAGGTTATATCTCATATTCATATATTCCATGGGATCGATGTTATGGTCCACGTTCATTTTGATTTTTTACATTTAATCCTAAGATTGAGATTGTTGTGAATATCATTACTTCATTAGTGTGTATTAATTGACAACGCTTAGCAATAAGTAAAGTCTTCCACAAAGATCGTCTTGTCCTGAAAATCATTATTTTACTATAAATGCATTGCAAGTATCATGTAGTTTGAGAAGATTAAAACCTCTTTTAGTATATGACAGACATATGTTGTCCCAAGAAGCCTAGTTGAAACTCCCTATAAAAGATCTTGGTATGATTATGTCAATATGATTGAGCACTTCTTTAAGAGGGTGTAGAACTACTCAAATGAGTCACATATCATAGACACATGCACATGGAATTTAACAACTATACATATGTGGTTAAGTTTGCAAGCCACTTGTTGTTTTGTGTCCTCCTAGATATCTACATAATGTCATCAGTCCAGAATAACCAATCTTTTTAATTATAAATAGAATGATGTGTGTGTGTGTATTAGTTTTATTTGTTTAACATTCACAGAAGTCTACTACAAGTAGATGAAGATGCATACTGATTCTTGAGAGTTTTGAGTCTTTCAAAAACACTTTGTGTTTTAACATTATATTTCATGTGTCTTATTGGAAATAAGAAGCTTAAGATCTTTGCTAGTGTTCTTGTTAGATTTTGACTTCACTACAGCAGACCATCTGGATCAGATTCTACCCGGTCCTCTTAGGGGTAGGTTGTCAATATTCACATAATCTTCTTGCTCCTGAGTCGGCATGCATCATATTTTCCATAGCCCTAAGATTAACCGATTTTAGTTTTAGATTTAGAAGTTCACTACAAGACATTTGAAGCATATGTAATTGGGGATTGAGTCTCCTCTATCGCATGGATTAAATTCAGTTTCAAAAGGCATATTCGTTTGTGCCATTTTCATCATTCCGAGGGCTCAACTCATCTGTTTTCAACTCTATAATTATATCAATAATGTTCACATCAATTTTCGGCCTTAAGGATTGAATATTCTCACTATTTCTTAATATGTGAGGCACAACAACTAAAATTTGAGTTATCTTCTTTCCTTCTATTGTAAAGGTTACTAATCTCGGATCTTTAGCATCCTCCACTCGCTCACTTGTCTTCTTCAATGTGTTACTTCCTCTATTGAGATAGCTGTAACGTCCATTTTTTGGAGACACCTTGGTATAGTCCTAACTCTTACCAGTTAACTCCACCTATCTGTAACTTATTTTGAGCACTTATTAGTCTTTGAATTATAGGGCCATATTTTACATTGTTTGTCTATCCCTCTTCATCTATGCCCTTCACAATCTGCATAGATATAATTATTTTTTTTTTCACTTCTTGTATTACCCTCAATATTTTCATCAACTGGCATTGCATTACTGACATTCATACTTGTCTCTTTACCATTCATCCCCTTACCCTAAAGGAGATTAATCCATACCGGCGCAAGGGTAATTTCTTCATCACGACTGAAATTGGTGATCCATTTAAGAAAACTTCATTTGCGTATCACACATAAGGAGAAAATTTCTTCTATAAACATTTTTATGATCTCCATCCACCAGGTAAAAAACAATGAGAAGTAAGTGCCAATTTTAACAACTCCTTTAAGAGGGATTATCCGACTGAACTCAGCTCGAATTCATTCAATAGGTTCAAATTATTAAGAATTTAACCACCATACTTAGTCAACCTATCCCAACGAGTAGTTCATATTCCCTCATTGTGAAGTTGATAAGAGCTTCATCCATAACCATTTTAAGCGACTTTTACATCAAACTAAACCATTTCCAATACAAAGTTTGGAGGTTTCACATTATTAATTGGAGCTTTTCAAGAGTTATGAAAAGTAGAATGCTAATTTGTAATTTTTGGCTTAAAGATGTAGTTGATAAGAATTATGCCTAACCAAGTAAATTTGTGTAATTTTTTGGCAGATGTATTTCATCCATTTTCAGAACAGCTGGCATACATTACGCTCTATGGGATACCATTACTCACAACAATACTAACAAGGACTGCTTCAATAGTTTCAGTTTCTAGTTATATCATTTATATTGATATTTTCGACATGATGGGACATTGCAACTTTGAGTTAATTCCAAAATGGATGTTCTCCATCTTCCCTCCTCTCAGATACTTAATGATCACAGCCACGTGAGTCACTTAATCTTCTCTTATTCTATCACTTATATTAACTTACTTGGTTTGCCTATATGCATGATCGATGACACATCAGTTACTTATCATTTTAATGCATGTATGTACTTTGTGGACGAACATATAGATAACTCCTTAAACTTTTTCTAATATGTATTACTTGCTAGATCAAATAGAAAATTAAACTCAAGCAATGATATTGTCAAAATCTTGATATATATATATAAACTTATTGCAAAATGTCGTGGACTTTCTTATGTAGGGGTCATGAGAAAAATGAGATTTTCATAACCTTGGATCCATTCTTTTTGAAATTGATATCTAATACTTGGTACTCCATTATAAAAAAATGGTATAAGAATATTTTTTTTTCTTCAAATTTTCAGTTGATTAAAGTGGGGTGAACCTTTTTTATCACCCTCTAGGACTTTGAATAACCTTCATGATAATCCCCATTTTTCAGGATTAGCATGAATACACCAGGTTCTTATGATTAATCAGTGTCTAAATATTTTAACCTTATTATTTTATGACGCCCCTACATGGATTGAAGAATTAGGGTCTTCAACAACTCAACAAGAAGTAACTGCAGAATCTAAAAACAATCAACACAAGGATTTTACGTGAAAAAATTCTTCTCCTAGGTGTCAAAAAATCATGATCTCTCTCTCTCAAACTACCACCAAGCATGTAGTTAAACCAAAAAGTACTTATACGATGGACAATAAACTAAATTGATAAGCTTATAAGTTTAGCCAAACACCCTCTTAGTGCACGAAGGGACATTTCCCTTTCAAAAATTGTGTTAGCTGTAAGGCGCAAGGTGAAAAAAAACATTGTATAATCATCTATGGTTATAGATATGCAATTCCAGCTATGAAGAAAATGAAAATCA
The DNA here is from genome assembly GCA_018107945.1 of Datura stramonium. Classification (NCBI taxonomy): domain Eukaryota; kingdom Viridiplantae; phylum Streptophyta; class Magnoliopsida; order Solanales; family Solanaceae; genus Datura; species Datura stramonium. The sequence goes on along the minus strand of JACEIK010000533.1, from coordinate 364,182 downwards.
AGAAAGAAATATATGGTTTGGGGTTTTGTAGAGTTAGCTCGGTGATAACTGATGAAATACGACGTATTTTTTGTGAATATAACTTCATTTTGCTTTACTAAAATAAGTAGAAATAAAACATTTTTTGTTTAATCACCAAGAAGAATTACCATACCAGTAATCACATATGTTTTTAATTTTTTGAAAGTTTTTTATTTTTCCAAAATGAATTCGACTAATGAAGTTTTTTAATGTTACAGGTACCATTCACTGCATCACACACAATATAGAACGAATTACGCGCTTTTCGTTCCGTTATATGACTATATCTATGGCACAGTAGACAAATCTAATGACATCTTATACGAAAAGACACGTGAAAGAAAAGGTGACTCTCCTGATGTAGTGCATCTAACACATCTAACAACTCCTGAATCCATCTACCACCTTCGGCTAGGGTTTGCATCCTTGGCCTCTAAACCCTACACCTCAAAGTGGTATTTCTGGTTAATATGGCCTATCACACTATGTTCAATGATTGCGATACGGATTTTCAACTACACATTCATCATCGAGAGAAATGTTTGCAAGAATCTCAATTTACAGATATGGGCAATCCCAAAATATCGCGTACAAGTAAGAACTTAATTATTATTATACTAGCTAAGAGGAACTTTTTTCAACATTTCTAGTATGTCTTTAAAGTGTTTATTGGGATATCTCTTCATTCCATTCCAGTATTACATCCAATCACAAAGAGAAAATATTAACAAGTTGATTGAGGAAGCAATCATAGAAGCAGATCAGAAAGGCATAAAGGTTTTGAGCCTTGGACTCTTAAATCAGGCAAGTAACTTCCACTTCTAGAAGAAGCTATTAAATAGAGCACTAAGATTAGTTATTATTTATTTAGTGGATCCCAACTTGTTTGAGATTGAGATGTACGTACTTTGTTGTTATTAATGTAACTAACGAACTAAACTGTTGGATAGAACCCAAAGATACTTAATTGAGAAAAATCTTGAAATAGGTGGAGGAATTGAACAAGAATGGTGAGCTATACATAAGAAGGCATCCTCATCTCAAAATAAAGGTGGTTGATGGAAGTAGTCTAGCTGTTGCTATAGTCCTAAACTCCATTCCTAAAGGAACTGCCCATGTTGTCCTTGGAGGTCATTTATCCAAAGTTGGTTATTTCATTGCTCATGCCTTGTGTCAACGAGGAGTTAAGGTATCTTGAACAATAAATTGTTAACATTTTACCATGATGCATGTCGTCTCTTTTTCTAATTGATTTTGATTGTGATAGGTTGTTACACTGGGAGGAGGAGAAGAAGATTACGATAAACTTAAAGCAAAGCTTACACATGAATCTTCAGCTAATTTGGTTCGATCAGAATGCTACGCTTCTAAGGTAGAAATAACTAAAAAAAAAAAAAATACTTTTTAAAGAATTATGATTGATTTGATTATTCACAACATACTAACCAAATTTCCTCCTCTCACCATCCAAACTAAAACAAGGGGAAAAAAAAGAAGAAAGAAATTTTGGATTGACATCTTTTATTGCAGGTATGGATAATAGGGGATAAACTAAGTAAAGAGGAACAATTTAAAGCACCAAAAGGAACAATGTTCATTCCCTTTTCACCATTCCCACCAAAGAAAGCTCGCAAAGATTGCTCCTATTTCCACACACCAGCCATGATTATTCCAAAACATCTTGAAAATGTTGATTCTTGTGAGGTTAGCATTTCCTTTAGTATATCTTTGCTTAAATTAATATTTCATAATTAAAATAATTATTGTGCTATTTTTTATACCTTAGAATTGGCTTCCAAGAAGGGTGATGAGTGCATGGCGAATAGCTGGAATTCTGCATGCATTGGAAGATGGGAATGAGCATGAGTGTGGGGACATGATATTTGACATAGACAAAGTTTGGAAAGCCAGTCTTGATCATGGCTTTCTCCCATTAAACATGGATTAAGTTAATTAATCAAATGCTTAAACTAGACTCTATTATTGTAATACCTAACATCGATTAATGACTTAATAAGTTTGTATAATTATGACATATCGAAGTGCCTGTTTGATCTAGGATATATTTGTTCCTATAATCACAAAATATGTCTCTATTAATTGTTTAGTCTCATATTTTGTTTTTGGACTATCCTATCCCTAAAATATGTTTAGTACCATATATGAGATATAATCTTGTCTCATATATCATTATTTCTTGTGTTCAAAATTACAACTTACCTCAAATTAATGAGATTTGATCAATAAATTTTCTACTCTCACTGTACCCTTAATATTAGTTTAAATGATTTTCTAGATATGCTCCGCCAGACTATGTGTCCATGATCTTTTGAACACTCACTAAGATAGCTAACTGATGTGTACCAAATACACGTGGTCGTCAAATAATATAGAAATTTTAAGTCCAAATTATCGTACCCACAAAGACTTATCGGATTGATTTTTCTAATTTAAATTCTTATTCCACTATTCTAAAAAGATAATTGTCTCTTGAGTTTTTATTATTCTAAAGTATGCACGATTTGAAGGTAGAATTTGCAAGAGTTAAAATGGTTGGGTTTGTTCAATAGAGATAAAAGTATAGGGTCTTGATAACTTAACAATCCGATTGAGTTATCAAACCGTTATACTTATTTACTCTTGAGTTACTAGTTGTAGGTTGATATCACTTTATTGAGCATCTTGCTGATAACTATAAAGATACTCGACTATCCCTAGTGTTATATTTCTATGGCCATCATCTAATAGTGAAGTGCATGTAAGATTTCATCAAGTAAGCAAGTCTAAAGGGTATATTTCTATCCTTAATAGAAAATTGATTCCCTTTTGCTATAAGATTCACAAATAAGCTCTACTTCTTATTATCCAAGTAATTCTCTCTTTCGAGTATAATTAACAAACCACATATTGCATTTGAAAGGTGATCAAGCTAACAAACAATTAAGATAAAAAATAATAATAATAACCCAAGTATGGAGAATTTAAATAAGCATAAAACGAAATTCAAACATCAACCATCATGTTTGTGCCGAAACTCTAGAACTAGATAGTTTAGCTACTCATGATTCTCAAAAGTGTACAAAAATTCATAAGATTACAAGAGTTAAATGAAAGAAATAAAAGAAGTGTGGGGTCCAGCCCCAATTCAACTTTTGCTACACACATTCAAAGGTTGGGCATTCAAAGGATGGGCATTCAGAGGTTGGTGAACTTTGAAAGGTTGGGCATTCAAAGGTTTGTGAACTTTGAATGTTGGTCCAAATTTTCCTATAAAAGGAGTCCCTTGCTCATTTGTAAAGATACACCAACAAAGAGAAAAGAAAAAATATATAAAGAGTGAGGTTTTTTCTTGAGTGATATTATGGTGAGGTGTGAGTAAAAAGAGGGTTATCTCTTTTGAAGTGTGTGTAGTGGTTACTTTGAGTGTTGTACTCGTGAACCATACGGTGTAAAATTCCTTACTATAGTGATATCATTTTTCTCCTGGCCCTGGTTTTTCCCTTTATTCGAAGGGTTTCCACGTAAAAATTTGGTGTCGGCCTGCCTTTTCATTTTTTGTCCCCTTTTTATTTTCATTTTTGTAACCATTCTTGTATTATTCCGCATTGTGTTGCTCCGATTTTTACCCAACAACTGCACGTGAGCCAAGGTCCCGGTCTCGAGTATGCTCGTGGTTGCAAAGACACCGACCTTCCACATCAAAAAAGAATTTCTTTGGTTATCCATATTTTTGGTGAACAAATGGAAGCTAACTTGGCAGAATGTTTACTTGAATGACACCAATTATGCCAATTGGAAGGGAATGGAAGATTTACTTTATGTCATTAATTTTATCAACCGCTGATCAGAAGCCTGCTAATAAAACAGATGAAGAGGAAATCGCTTGCATGCATGTTTGTGAATTTATTAGGCGGGTTGGATGACAATGTGTTGAACCATACTTCGAGAGACACATGCCGAACCCCATGCAGCATTTAAAAAGCTTGCATGCCTAAACCGGTAATAACAAAATGTTCTTGATAAAAACAGATGTTGCTTGAAATAGAACGCATGGTTCTCCGATGACGATCACCTAATAACTCAGTGGATTATGAACCATATTTTCATGTGAATCAAGTTTGATGAAGCAGGTCCAAGGTTTTTTCTACTTGGTTCCCTACTCACTTGAGATAACATTTAGAACTTCATCGGCCAAACTCTCGCTCCAAATGGTGTGATCTCTATGATCTTACCAAGAGCAAGATTTTTGAATGAAGAGATGAAACGAAAGTCCTAGGTTCTCCATCGACTGATGTCCTGGGCATCTAGCTCCAGGGGAGAAACAAGAGTCGGGGTTCTCAAGATAGAGAACATTATAGAAGCAAATCCAGAGGCAAACTCTTAAAAAATATAAAGTGTTATTATCATGGGATGAAAGGGCATACAAAGAAGTTTTGCCAAAAGTGGAAGCAGAGCACAGGAAAAGAAAGAAGATGGAAATGAAAATAATTAGCCACCGTCACCACTGAAGATCTTGTTATTGTCCTTGATGAGAATCTGATAAATATTACTTGCGATGAGTCAAGTTGGGTTGTGGATGCGGGTGCCGCATCCTTCGTGACATCAATGAAAGATTTGTTCTCATCCTATGCTCCTGGTGATTTTGGAACTTTGATTATGAGTAATGAGATCGAATCACAGGTGGTGGTTGGAGTTGGTACACTTGTTTGAAACAGTATCTTAACTAAACTAGTTTTGAACAATGTAAAACATAAAATCTGGATGGTTTGTTTCAACCTAATTTCTGTTTGTTCGGGATGATGAAGGATATGTGAGTACCAATGGTGATGGAAAATGGAAACTCATTGGGGCGGTTCCTTCGTTGTGGTCAGGGTAACAAGCGCCGATTTATAATCGACCAATGCGTCATCATAACATGGTGAACGAATCGAGAACAATAACTCTTCAACGTCACTATGGCATAAAGATATTTAGTCACATTAGTGAGAAAGGACTTAATATTTTTATCAAGAAGAAATTATTGGGTGATTTCGAAGTGCTAAATTACAAAATTCAGGAGTGCACTGGCTTAAGGAAAACAAAATCGAGTTTATTTTAAGTCTCACCTCTTCAGAAAGATGAGTCAGCTGAGTCATGCATCTCGATTTATGTGGTCCTATGAAGGCAAGGACTATGTATAAAAGGCACTTTACTTTGTCACCTTTATTGATGATTGTTCAAGAAAACTCGGGTCTATGCATTGAAGACTAAAGACCAAGTGTTGGGTGTCTTTGGCGCTCTGTGGCTTCCTGGCTGAGAGAAACCTGGAAAGAAGTCAAGCCATGGCCTCCAGACCGACAATGGTGGTGAATATTGTGGACCCTGGGCTTGACGAATACCGGCAGTTTCCAAGGCACGTACACCGAAGACCTCCTAAGACCTCGCCTTAATGGTTTGGCCGAGAGGACAAAGCAACCTCGATGGAAAGAGCCTGCATGTTTGTTTTCGTAAGAAAAGTTGTCGAACTCCTTTTGGGGGAGGCTTTATTGACCGTTGCACATGTTATGCAAACCTGCCCTCGCTATTGCTTTGCAAATTGATATTCCAAATAAAGCTTTGGTATTGGAAGCGGATATTTCCAGATCATTTGAGGGTATTTGATGAAAAGCTTTTGTACACGTGCCTAAAGATGAGAGGTCAAAGTTAGATGCAAAGACGAGGCAAAGTTGCATCTTCATTGGTTATGGCCTTGATGAGTTCGCTACAGGATATACATCCAAGGAAAAGAAGCGTATAGCCACATATCGCCTTCACGGAGAATCGAACATCAAGATATCGACAGCTTTTGAAGCCGAATCTCCAAGCTCGATGGTGTGCTTAATCTCTTGATCAATTCCCGATGTTGCGGACTTGATGACAATGGTGATGCCTAGGATTGTGCTCCGCATCAAATATGTTTATGATAGTTGTTGATGATGCCGCTACCGATGATGCTCCAGCCTAACGAAGGTGGTTAATCAAATATTCTAATTTAAGGTCTACACACATATTCCTCTTCGATATTCTCCATGAGTATGTGTTACCCACTGATGGGGGAGAGAACCTAATGTTATAAGGAGGCCTTGGAAGATGAGCACGAGGACCAATGGATCAAGCCACGCAAAGTGACGCAGTTTCGGCACGGTAACAACACTTACGAAGCCGGTAAAGTTGCCTAAGGGTACGAGCTCTCGAAGAATAAGGTGTCTAATGTTAAAATTGAAGAAACACAACTTGAAGCCCGGGGACACAAAAAGTTAGATTTGGCGAGATGGATTTAGCCAAAGAGGCAGATTGACGATAAAAAGATACCATTAGAAAATGACCTCCATCTGCATACCCTAGGTTTGTCTGTTAGTCTTGATTTAGAGATTGGAGCAGATGGATATGAAGACTCCACTTTTCTTCACTGCGAGCAGAGGAGGAAATTTATATGGAACAACCTCGAAGGCTTCAAGGTGAAGGGTAAAGAAATACTCTGTGTGCAAACTTAAGAAGAGTCTCTATGGCTTGAAACAAGCTCCTGGGGACAAAGGTACAAATTAAGTTTGAATCAAGTATGGAAGAAAGCCACAAGAAGACTTCTTCGTATCACCGTGTGTTTGTACAAAAATTTTCCGACGAAGATTTTATAATCCTCTTTATCGTATGTGGATGATATGTTGATTGTGGGAAAAGAAATGCTTCCAGGATCGGGACGAAATACAAAAACAAAGCTTGTTTAAGTTTTCTTTGCCATGAAAGACTTGGGTCATGCTCATTTTTGGGGCATGAGAATCACCTTCGTCTTAAATAAAAGAAAGTTTTATTTATCACAAGAGAAGCACTCTCAATCTGCAATCGGAGCGCTTAAATATGAAGAGCGCTGTTGGTTAGGACACCTCACGGGTCACACGAAGGTTAAAGAAAAATGTTCCTTACAACAAGGGGAGGAGAAAGAGAGCATGACCAAGGTTCCATACTCCTCCGTGATCGGAAGTTCCTGGCGTATGCAATGGTTTGTACAAGACCCGACATTTCTCACGCAGTTGGTGTGGTTAGCGTATTTTTGAAAATCCAGAAAGAACATTTGAAGTCATTAAAATGGATCCCGGGAGGTACCCGAGAGGCACTACAAGTAGTTGCTTGTGTTTTGGAGGATCTCGATCCAATCTTGAAGGGTTATACGGATGCCGATATGGCGTGACCTGATAAACAGAAAACTATAATTACCTATATTTTTTTACATTTTCGGGAGCCAGTATCATGGAAATCGGGTCATGGTATTGTGTCGCACTCGTCTACAATTGAAGCAGAGTATATATTATATAACAAGCCGGTATGAGATGATATGGCTCAAGCAGCTTTCTTTCCAAGAACTTGGATTACAAACAGATGGGGAGTATGTTGTCTATTGCGACAATGAGTAATAGACTTGAGCAAGAACCCATGTACTATGCAAGACAAAACACATCGACGTCGCATACCATTGGATTCGTGGACAAGTAGAGAGTGAATCGTTTACATCAAAAAGATTCACACAAGTGAAAACTCAAGTAGATAAGCCGACTGTGATACCAAAAGACAAGTTTGATCTTGCAGAGAACTTGTCTGGATGAGCTCTCTCTCGAGAAAACGCGAGATACCTCCTTCGATGCATGGGACTGGAGGGGGAGATTTGTAGGGTCCAAAACTTCAATTCAACTTTGCCGCACATATTCAGCTAGTTGGGCATTCAAAGGTTGTGAACTTGAATGTTGGTCCAAATTTTTCGTATAAAAGCGAGCCCTCGCTTCATTTGTAAAGATACACTGAACAAATAGAAAAGAAAAATATATAAAGAGTGAGGTTTTTTCTTGAGTGATATTATAGTGAGGTGTGAGTAAAAAGAGGGTTATCTCTTTTGAAGTGTGTGTAGTGGTTACTTTGAGTGTTGTACTCGTGAATCATATGGTGTAAAAATTTCTTACTATAGTGATATCATTTTTTCCTTAGCCCGTGGTTTTTCCCTTGTCTGTATGGTTTTGCACGCAAAAATTCTTGTGTCATTGCCTTTTCCGCTTTATCCCCTTTTTATTTTGTTTGTAACTATTCTTGTATTATTCCGCATTGTGTTGCTCCGATTTTTACCCAACAACTGGGCATCGTGAGCCAGGTCCTCAGAGGAGTATGTTTCGTGGCTCTAAATACGCCTAATCTTCCAAGACGTAAAAGAATTTCTTCGTTATCCGTACGTATTTTTTGGGTGAACAATGGAAGCTAACACAAGTAGAATGGTTACTTTGAATGGCACCAATTATGCCATTTGGAAGGGGAAAATGGAAGATCTACTTATGTCATTAATTTTTATCGATCAGTTTTTTTCACTGTAAAGCCTGATAATAAAATAGATGAAGAGCGGAATCTGTTGCACAGACAAGTTTGTGAATTTATTAGGCAGTGGGTTGATGACAATGTGTTGAACCATATTTCTGTAGAGACACATAAAGAGTTCATGGTCTTTGTAGTGAATTTACATGAACAATGCATATCTTTTCATAATTACCCCTAACTAACTCAGAGAGGAGAAATTTTAAATTTTACAAGAAAACGTGATGTGAGGAAAAACATTAATATTTCCGCACGAAGATATATACTTACATACCTTAATCTCTCCAATATAATAGGAGAAAAGTTAACTTTGAAAAAGAGCTCCAAAAATTTATTTTTTGAACCTTGAGAAGGGTTTTCTTGAAGACCCTAAGATTAAAATGTACAATCTCTCTTAGAATCTATAATCGTATGTTATAATTGCTTGTAAATACTTAGAGTATGCTTACCTTGATGTGAGAGGAAGAGAGGAGAGAAAACTTCATTATAGGGCTTGAAGAGGTGAAAAATAAAAGAAAAATTGAGATAAAATATCTTTATAGAAGTTGTATTGAGTGACTTACGGTGGCCCAGGTACAGACCATGGAATCCACTTATGGTATGTAGGTGCGTAGGTGTGGCTGTAACTGGTCCTTAAACACTAGCCTCAAAATCTGGCATCTGGCATCTAACTTATGGTTCCCAGGTATGGACCATAAATGGGCTCTATGGTCATAGGTCTAACTGTACCTAGCTAGGTGTCTTCGACTTCATGGTGTCTCACTAATTGGTGTTGGGGTGGTTATAGATACCACATACAATCCATAGGTTAAACCATTACTGGTTATCCCAAAATTCTAAAATCACATTCATGGTGTCATATACGATCGTGAATCTCATTTACAGCTCGTAGGTTGGTCGCAAATGGACACTAATCCTTTAATACTAGCTCAACTTTGGGTGTCTTCCAAGAAAGGTTCCATATGTGGTTCGTATATTGGTTTTACGGTCGTACATGCTTCCAAACTTATAATGTTCATATCTTAGTCCCTTTGTAGATCCATGTATGGATTGTACTTCAATTGTACAGTCCGTAAGTTGAGTCATTGTACCCCTAATTCAATTGTAGTGGTCGTAGATGAAATGTGTGGCCTGTATGTCATATATACAGTTTGTACCTGGTCTAGAATTTCCAAAAATCAATTTCTTTGGTTCCTTAACACTTCTACACTTATGCAACTACGCAATACATAAAAATTAGACCTTAGTTCAATAGTATGATCGTATTTTGTTGTTTGAGTCAGGTTATTCATTTTTTAATAGGTCAACCTTAGCCCAAAGGTATAAGGTATTGCAATATCTCCCCATTGGGATTATGCATTCATGAATGATGGTCATAGGCAGAAATGATTCTAATTCTACGATTTTTAGAAAATTTTGATAAAGTTTTTTTTGTAAATAGGACTATCTCACATCTCTCAAACCTTTACCAACTAACTAGAAACATCCTCTAAAGCTTCATGAGGCATCACAACGCGATAATCATAAAGGAATATGTAGTAAGCATAGACATGGCTTCTCTGGGCCTTTCATTACATGGAAGAAAGAAATTCTCCTGCAACTTACCTTTAGTTTTTTTCCTCATCATTAATATCATTTTCGTAAGGGAATTTTGCAGACTTAGAGAAAAGACATCATAGGCATGAATCATATGATTCATTTAGACTTAACATAGATATGGCATGGAATGAGTACATTGAGCATGAATAACATATCATAGGACATGAGTTTATTGACCATCAATACATACATTGGACATGTGTGCGTGAGACATGGAGTAAGAGTAAGTCATTTACCCTTGGCATTTCCTTCTCATTCAAGGAACATATGTGGATACTTTGATTTCATATTTTCTTCGATTTCCGATCTAGCCTCTTTAAAATTTTGATTTCTCCATAACACTTTTATGGATGTTTCTTCCTTCGTCCTCAACTTGCAAATATGGTGATCAAGGATAGCCAAAAAGGAATTCTTCATAAGTCAAACTTTCTTCATTAAAAATATGTTCTTAAAAGAGATACTACCTGAAACTTTGAGTGTCACTATAGGCAGATAACCTGAAACTCAACTATGTGTGTGTGTGCCTAACCGATACTCGGACCAGTAGTATATCATCATCTCTGCCATAAAGGCCAACTTATACTCATACTGATAATATAATCTCTGCCATAAGGCTAATCGATACTCAGACCAGTATATATATAATAATGGCAAAATAGGGCTCTTCGCATCCCCTTCCCCCCTCCCCCGATTATAGATCAGGGGTAAATGCATATGCCGTGATATGAAACTTTGTGCCAACTCATGAACTAAGGATTTCTAACTCGACTATGAATCGTTAGTCAACATTGAGTATGAACTCTAAAGGCTTGAACAAGATCGGCAACTTTCAAGATTAAAGACAACAAATACTTTCTAAAATTTCGTTAGAATAATTCAAGTAAAGATGTGGAGAATTAGTTCAACTCAAACTCTTTTTTATGTATGAATACTTGGTGGTAAGACAAGATTTTAACTAGTTTAATTCTATGAAATATGTGCAGCTAACACATCAAGATTGATATCTTATTTCAACAAATGAGAAAATTAAGATATCTTTTTGATTCAACGGAACGACAATACGAGAATAAAGATTCTCACACGATGGAAGATTACAAGGTTAACAATACTTCATACTTAATACGAAAAGATATGTTGGACCAAGCAGGTAACAACCAATGCCCTCTCGAAGGGGCTTCCTAACAACAACAAACATAACAACTTTGATAGTCTCAAGATTTAACAAATTAACAACTCAAATACGCGAGATTTCACATACCATAGGAGCGCAAGGAATGACAACGCCTCGTATTTGATACGGGCAGATTACTCAAGGTTACACAACTTAAAGATCAATACCATCACTAGTAGAGTTAACAATATGACTACAACAAGCTCAAACCAACAATAGACAAGTCAACTTAAGATTCATGTGAACCGAAGATAAAGGTATGCCTTTACATACGTTAAAGGTGATTTTTGTAATTTCAAAAACCTACGCCCTCTTCCTTTAACTAAGCTACCGCGCTACCACTCAGATAGCACAACTTCTACAACCCCCTCAATCAAACCTAAACAGTCCACAACAACGATAAAATTTAGAAAAACCCAATATCAAAAAGTTAGTTTTCAATAATGATATAGAAACCTAAATTAATGTTGGAGAGAGATTAGAAATACTGACCATCACCTTAAGAAGTGTATCAATGGAGGATTAACTATTTCAAGTTTCTGCCTCCTCAAAATCTCAACAAAATAAACTCTGAATTGACGGACCCAACAGGTTCTAGACAAGCTCTACAACTTCCTCAACTTTATCCTAGCTTGGATCTAACTTACATGGATGATTTCTCCTCAGTTCTACCTTGAAACCTTAGGGAAAAGGGGAGAGGGATAAGCTAGTCTCTCAAGGGAAATATTTGCACTGATTTAAAATAACACATAGAGGAAATATTTAGTGGGCGTGCTATGATTGGGACACTTGTCAACATGGGATTCTTATCAATTCATACGATTGATAAGAACGAATTTAAAACATTGC
>JACEIK010000533.1:330096-347787 GCA_018107945.1 Datura stramonium | reverse complement strand
GTTGTAGTTCTTGTATTGAAGATAATCTAACAGAAATTAATGTGTGAAAATGTATTGAAACTTGGTCCGGAGTAGCAGGTTGGAATATCTAGGGTTCGACTTGCACATGTTTCAGTCTGGAATACTCTTAAATAGATTTTGCTTACTGCTCTTAGTTTTAAGATTCATTTTTCATTTGATGGTTGACCTGGACTTGGTCCAAATTATGTATGGTTTATCAGAACCTACTTATAAAAAGATATGGTTCTTCACAATATGGAACAATCCAGCATGACTTTGTGCATCTGTGTTAAACAATTTTTACTGTCAACATAGTTTCATGCAACAAATTACTCAATTGATTGAAACTCAGATCCTTACAATAGCATAAGAGAAGAATACAAAGGGGTTCAAATTTGACTAGAAAGCATACTGTTAAGCTACCTATGCATTTGGCGGAGAATTTATATAGAGATACAGAATCAGAGACTGCATCCTTTTGCTGAAGTGTCATAGAAAGTATTGGAAAATTTGAGTGGAATGATAACCCTGGGGAAAAAAGAGTCTCACTTGCCTATTAAAATCAAAGAAAAGAAATTGCATTAGTGTCTATCAGGAAAGCTTTATTTTTTACTTTGCTATGTTGTTTGTGTTCGGGGTGTTGCCAGTGAGCAAGAGAAGAATATTTTGTATTTCGTATCAGTAATCATTAGGCATCATCCACAAACTTTTTTCAAGGTCTAACTATCATAATTAAGGAAAGAAGAAATCTCAATGCTATTTGTTTTTATAGTGGTGTCTGAGCTAGCTTGAGCACACTTGATTATAACACTAGGCACCTGCTGCTTCCGACAAGCATAAGTATCTGTTAAATCTACTCACCAAGGATTAGGGAGATAGGAAGAAATCACCTAATTTTCTCTTATCTCTAGGGATTTGATCCCTGGTCCCTGAGATTTGCACCCATCCCATTGACCGCTAGGCCAACACACCTAGGTTCTAAGATACGTGAATGCTAATGTTTGAAGTTTGGAGCAAAATTTAGTTATGCTATCGAGGATTAACCCATTTATGATTTGGGAGTGAATGTGGGGAAGACAATGAGAAGAAGAAAGTTTATTGAATCACTGATTGGAAAGATCCGGTGTTGATAATGTTATACACCTGTTTGTATATTTTCTTTTGCATCAGAAAATTGATTGGTGACACCTCTTAGTGTTGTAATACTTTGAAGTCGTATGCAACATAAAAAATCCTAATAGAAGTTAATATGTGAAAATGTCTTGGAACCTGGTTTGGACTAGCTGGTTGGAGTAGTTAGACATTCAGCTCTACAGTTTAAGTGATATTTGAAGGGGAAAAAAAGTAGTATTTGAAGTTAAGCTGAAAAAGATATTTGTAAATTGAAATTGTGTCTGGACATGCATTTAACTTGAAAAAATTTGAAATTTAACTTGTAACTCATATTCAAAAAAATCAGTCCAATATATAACTAAATGCTGCTTTTGAAATTTTTTTTTTCGGGAAAACAGCAGAGAAATTTCCATGACTCCTAACTATGGTATATTTCTCAACAGATTCTCTCTTAATAGCTTCCCTGACTTTTAATAAAGTCGTGAAAGAGAGTTTTGTTCTCTGTTTGGGCTAACTGATCAACACAAAGGCAGCTCAATAAAAACTTACTTTAAAAGTAAGCAATGCTTAAGACTTTTTTTTCAAAAATAACTCCCAACTATGGTAATCCTAAGATTTATTTTTTAGTATATGTATCATTGAGTTAGTGATTTAGTTCATGGTGAAAGAGAGTTTTGTTCTCTGTTTGGGCCAACTGATCAACACAAAGACAGCTCAATAGAAACTTACTTTAAAGTAAGCAATGTTTATGACTTCCATAATTGGGCTTAGGTTGGACAGTCAAATGTATCTATCATGGAGTAGGACAATCAACTAGTGATCCTCCAGTATGAGGCAGGCATCTATACTTATTTCATAGGCATGCAAAACTTGCCTAAACAACAACACGTCCAGTGTAATACCATAGTTGTTGTATGATTGTTGAATATAAGCTACTTCCTTTTTTAACCTTATTTGAATGTAAGCTACTTATATCAAAATCTTTTCATGGTTACAATTTATAAGCTTTGTTGCAGTCTAATGTTCGCAAAGAAAGAAGAAAGCAACCAGATCCTCCTTGTGTTGTCTGTAAAGGGAATGGCAGAGTTGAGTGCTACCATTGCCATGGCAGAGGTTCCTCTCTCTCTCTCTCTCACACGCACACATCACACACACACACACACACACACACACACAAAAGATAGAGATACTGACAATCTAAGAACTTATGCTTGCACTGGACATACATCTGATGCTATTTCAGATCTCACAGTCAAAGCTGGTGTAAAAATTTCTCGAGACACTTGAAAAAACAAAATGCATTAGTGTTGCCTTTGAGCTATGGTCTGGTCATCATTGGGTGCATGAACCCTTGGTTTGGCTTGATCTGACTTGATTTAGTTTACACTGCTAGAGGGAAAGGAAAAATTGAAAATAAGATAAGGATAATGATGTAGTAAGGCTTAAAGTACTTATTTTGGTTCCCTAATTATTCTGGAATTTGGTAAATAGTGGAAGAAGGGAAGGGCCAGAAAAAAGCTGAATTAGGAGGATATAGCCATATGCTAAACAGTTTATCATGGCCTAACTGTAGATGTCTCCTCCTGACACTCTCTACCTTTTCCCCAAAGTCAACTATTTTCCCTTTGAATAGTTTCACAAACACGCGTATATATATGTATATGCCCCATGATGTAGTTAATCTTTTTTAAATTAACTTCCTATACAATTCCCCTGATACAGGGAGGATTAATTTTGTTGACCTAGCAGTGCTTCCAAGAGGAGAATGGCCAAAATGGTGAGGTATCAAGTTATTCAATTTCTTCCACATTGTATATATTATTATTCTGTTATTACTTGAGTTGTTGGAGATCCCATAATCTATCACATTCTTCTAGGTGCAAGACTTGTGGTGGAAGTGGGCTTGGATACTGTTCTCGTTGCCTTGGCACGGGTGAATACCGATATGTAATGGGATTTCATTTCATGAGACGGGAAGCTGATGACCCTGAAGGTAGATATTAGTCAAGCTGACATTGAAAAGGGACGAGTAGTCCGCCAATCTGCTTTCTAAAATATTAGTAGGTTGAATTCAGTATAGATATGTCATGATATGGCTTGTTTGGACTTTTTGGCTGCAGTTTGAACCAAATTACTGATTGACGTTTCCCGGAAGAGCCTCAAACTGTGGAATGATGTTTCAAAAGATGAGCCTCAAAACATCCAAATGGCCTCCCAGGATATTAAAAAGATTTTCCTTTTTGTATTTAGAAGCTACATTTCATCGAGATACAAGATGCTTTACAGTGGAGGTGTTCCCTAGAGTCTTGTATTACATTGCACCAACCCTATTCAAAGCAACTTGGAAAATCAAAAGTGTCATTGTAATGAAGGTTCAACTCCTTATGTGTCACCAAGTATATCAAGTTGAAGTTATTGCACGGATTGCCTCTCCAATGAATTGGTGTTTAATTTTTGTTCCTTCTATCTCAAGTGTTTAATTTTTGCCTTTATTGCTCATATAATGAACATTTGTAGATGAAAGTACCTTTACGTTTTTGTACGATATAAGTATCCTCAAGTGATGGCCCATGTGACTTAGGTTTCAAATGACTTATCTCCCACTAGATACCAGTTCGGTTGCTAAAAGGAAAGAGATTAAAGACCAGCCTATTTTAAGGGAAATTCATGCAATTTTATGTTCATTTATGTTTTTTACGCTACAATAAATTCTGGATTTATTACAAAATTTATGTCTTTTTATTTTTAGTTTTTTGTATAAATTTTGAAAATTCTGGCACACATGACTTCAATATCTAAAGACATATGTCACTCTATGCATAAGTTAAATTTCTAAATGGCAAAAATTAAATATCAGCCCATTTTAAAGGTAATTTATGAAATTTTATGTTCATTCACATATTTTTTCTCTAAAAAAGATAAAAAACATATATCGCAAATCACAACTTTAATTTCTACACTTCAACAAATTCTAAAAATACTACACAACTTATGTCTTTTTATTTTTATTTTTGTACAAATTTACATTGTTGAATGTAACATAGTTATGCTACAAAAAGAAAAAGAATATAGTATAGTTATGGATTACGGGATAACTTGTGGGGTATTATGATACAAAAATATTAATTCATGCCCCGCAAAAAGATTATTTATAATTTTTGTGTCAAGGATATTTTCATCAACTTATTTTTTGCTTAAAGTGCTGAAGAACAAAAATTAAAGAGATTTGAAAATAAAAATTAAAGACCACCACCCAAATTCGTGCAAATTGACCCATTTAGGGTTAGTCTTTAATTTTTACTCCTCAAAATAACCGATCTTTTAATTTTACCCTTCTCAACTTTCACTTAAAATAAAATGACAATATTAATCCTGATATAAAAACATTTAAACTTCTCGCGTCTTAATTTTTCATAACAAACTTCGCATAATTATACATCCTTCGATGGCTCTTCATTGACGATAACAACCTACGAACAGTGTCGATCTACACCACCGCATCTCCCCTCCGACTATGCTTATTCAGATTACATCGAAAAAGATAAATACATAAGATTTAATATTCAAAGTAGAACTCAATTTACATATAAAAATTATTATGGATTTGTTTAGTGTTTTGATTTAATTCCTACAAGTTGACATATAAGTTGTTCACTAAGATTTGAGCGTTTGGTGCATTTGTTGGCATAATATCTTTTGCCCGAATGATTGACTTAAGCCACTAAACTTGTGTCTTCTATCATAAGTTCTGCTACTGAACTTGTGTCTTGTGGCATAATTTCTTTTGCTTTTAAATCCTGCAGCTGAGAGCTTATGCCTTCTATAATAACTTGTGTTTTTGGGGTATGATTTTTTTTCTTTTTCATGCATAACTTCTTACAGCTGGAACGTGTGTCTTTGGGCATGATTCTTTTTTCATGCATGACTTCCTGCATCTAGAACTTATGTCGTCTGTCATAACTTGTATCTTTCGGACAATGATTTTTTTTCATGCATAACTTCCTATAGCTGGAACTTGTGCCTTTAGGCATGATTCTTTTTTTCATGCATGACTTCTTGCCTTATGTCATAATTTGTGCTTTTTGGACATGATTTTTTTTTTCATGCATAACTTTCTGCAACTGGAACTTGTGTCATCTGCCATGACTTGTGCCTTTTGGGCATGATTTTTTTTTCATGCATGACTTCCGGCATCTGGAACTTATGCCTTCTGCCATGATTTGTATTTTAGGCATGATTTCTTTATTATTGATGTATAACTTCCTGCATCTGGAACTTATGCCTTCTGCCACAACTTGTGCATTTTGAGCATGTTTTTTTTCCATGCATAACTTTCTGCATATAGAATAATATGTCGTGATTTTGCGACACATTTGTACTTCTTTTCATAGAGTTTTGCATGCCTTCAAGTATTAATTTAAGTCAAAACTAGCTCTATTTTGCTAAGTTTCAGGAATCCAATGAGTTGATGAAAGGAGACATAAAAGTCACTGAAGTCTGCCAGAACATAAGCAAAAGACAGACTGCACATCCAAGATGCGGTTTGCATTCTTAAGCTTCTTCTAATCCAGAGAACACCATCAAGTGATTTGCAAAGGATGACTCAAGATATGGTCCGTCTTCTCAAAAGACGAACCGTCAATTAGTCCATTTTGTCCAACCCAAATTTCTTGGTGGAGCAATTGACAGATGAAAAAAATTAGACCGTCTATCCAAAAGATGGTCCGTCAAGCAAAAGACGGAAGGAGACTAGGCAAAACACAAAACCAATCGATGGTTCAAGATGCGGACCATCTTTCGAAAAGATGATCCATCTCTTCAACTTAGGGCCCTCCAAATTTGAATTTAATTGCGGTTTTGGACTTAGTATAAATAAATTTGTTTAAATATTTTTTGAGGGAGTTCTTTGAGTTTTTCCGGTGATTAGAACCTTGTAGCTAATTTTAGAGAGTTTTCATAGCTTTAGCCTTGTAACTGTAGTTACCCATGGAAGTTTGAAGATCAAGTTTCTCAATTCAAGTTTCTCTTCTCTAATTCTTGTTTTGTAAGTGAATATGTCTAATCACTTACTTTTCTCTTCTTCTTTAGCTATGAATAATTAAATCCAGATCTTGAATTGTGAACCCAATAGTTTGTGAATCCTAATGATCTCAATTGGGTGAAATTGAGTATGGATTTGAGAATATTTGAGTGATCTATGATTGTAAAGTGAGATTGGTGGTGAAATTCATTCAATCATACCAAATTGCCTCTATTGTGCTTGAGAAAGTCAATTAAGGTTTAGATAGCATCAGTCAACAATAACTCATTAATTTTATCCTTGTTTAATAGAGTCACCTAGACATAGGAATCTAATTGGCAAATTACAATCGGGTAGAATGTAGTTCTTATTAATTTGAGAAAATTGACATAAATTGACATAAATTGACACCATTGGGATTGTTGAAAGACACCTAGTGGTTGCCCGAAGTTGATTGCTTGCATATTCACCATAAGTCTATTCTCAATTATCCTTTTTGAATGATTTAGGGGGATCAACCCAAAAAAGGGACACTTCCCTAGAATTTTCTCCTTATTGAGTTATAATTCATTTTAGATCTTAGTTAATTATACTCTTTACCATTAATCTGAGTAGTTTCTCAACTTATAAATCATGTTGAATTTCTTAATAGTGCTGACCTAAATAAAGTCTCCGTGGATACAATTTCGACTCCATGTTGGGTAATAATACTATATCGACCGCATATACACTCACTAGTTGAGATAGATCAAGGAAAATATCATTAATTTGAAGCCGTTGCCAGGGACTTTGGTGTTAGGTCCTATCTAGAATTTCAAATTTTGGTTTGTTTGTTTGAACTCTACTCTATCACACTTATTTTATTGTGATTGTGAAATAGGTGTAGGAATAACTTTGCCTCCAGGTGAGGTGGATAACGTGTTTGCGTAGGTTAATGATGAGGTTGACTATGCTAGCACAATTGTCCCACTGAGAGTTAATGTTGCATCATTTAAGATTGATAGTAGCATCTACACAATGTTGAAAGCGGAAGACCAGTTCCATAATTCAACTGACAATGACCCGCATCAACATCTCAAAACTTTTTCGGAGGTGTGCGACCCCCATAAGCAAAATAATGTCTCTGATGACACCATCCACCATAGGGTATTCAAATACTCCTTCGCACGAAAAGCCAAGGAGTGGTTGCACCGTTTGCCTCCCAACTCCATTCACACTTAGATAGAGTTGGTCAACGTGTTCTTGAAGAAATAATTTTCACCTAGCAAGAAAGTTGAACAAAGGGATAAAATTTTCTATTTTAGTTAGTTTTCGGGAGAACAATTATTTAAAGCATGGGAATGCTTCAAACAATATGAAATAAGGGCACCTAATCATGGGTTCCATGATCACATTTTGCTTGAAAAGTTTTACACTGGGCTAGACTTTTTGACTCAATCTATGGGCAACAATGCGGCTAGGGGTTGTTTTATGGAAAAAACGTACAACTGTATTGCCATCATACTTGATCGGGTTGCAAATCATAATCAAGCATGGCATGCAGGAGATCAAAATTGGGGTCTAAATGTGGGTACTCCTTCATTAACCCATTTGAATGAGGAGAACCAGGAGAAAGATGAGATGATGACTACTATGGCCAAAAATATTACTTTGTTGACCAAGAGATTGAGTAAAAATAAGGTGAAGAAAGTTCATGTAGTGGAAGAAGCACCAGTGGTCCTTCATATGGGCGTGGATGTCCCCCTCCTTACCAAGGTCATCGGTTTTATAATGAACTGCCAACTCTATTCGAGGATGCTAACTATGTGGGAAATGCATTGGGTGGTTATCTAAGGCCATACTATCAACAAAATCAAGATCATCCTTGTTTTAATTATCAAAGCCAATGACGACCTCAACCCTAAGACTAAGGTCAATACTATGAGAAAAATGTCTATGATAGTTCTAACCAATCATGACATAATGGTAATTTTAGGAATAAGAGCTCTAACCCCTATGTTCCACCAAGGATTCCTTCTTATAGTTCACAAAACTGGCGGGAGGGACCTTCGCATGAGCAAGGGGGATCAAAAATTAAAAGCATATTGTAGAAAGTGCTCTCCAACCAAGAAAGGTCAGACACTTGCTTGAAAAGTTTGACTGAAATTGTTGGCTCCCACACAGCTTCGATTCAAAAGTTGGAGAAACAAGTTCGAGATCTTTCAATAGAGCACAACCCCAAGAAAAAGGGGCAACTCCCTAGTAATACAGTGGTGAATCCAAAGGGGCAAGGGAGTACCTCTAATGTTCATTGTCACTAAAAGTGGCAAGATTGTGCAACCTGTAGTTTATGGTGTTCATTCTCACTAAAAGTGGAAAGATTATGCAATCCGTAGTTGATGGTGTTGGGGTGAGTGTAAAAATGCTAAAGCTAAAGTGGCAAGGCCACCTGTTGAAGTGGTTGTTAATGACAAAAATGGTAAGTTCTAAAGGGAAGGAGAAGGTAAGGAAAAGTAAGATTGACATTGCTAAAGCCTATCCTCAACCTCCTCCTCCCTTTCCTCAAAGGTATGCAAAGACTGCTAAGCACATCGAGAGGTTGAAAAAGGATACACTCTGGATTTCGTTCATAGATGCGATCAACAAAATGCCTGGCTTTGCTATGTTCTTGAAGTTTTTGCTGACAAAGAAAATGCCAAGTGAGGAAGAGGTGATCCTAACTACCCACCGAGTTAGTGCCATTATTGCTGGCAGACATTGAGTGTATGAACTATTTATTCTTGTGAGGGCACTTATTTCATGATGAATAGGTGATATGATCAGGTTTTTTTGACAGAGTCGGTGAGCAAGTTTGAATTTGAAAAACTAGAGTCCGTCTGTAAGGTGAGGATGTTAGATGTTTGTTGTTTTGTATATCTTGAATGATAGGGTCGAATTGTTTGTATCAACCAAAGTAGGTGTGTTCCTAGACCTGACTTATTAAGATGAGCTTAAATATTTTCTCGAGGACGAGTAAAAGTCTAAGTGTGGGGTGATGATCTTAGGCGTATTTGTACATCCACTTGCCGTATTTTACCCACGTTTATCCTTGTTTTGAGAAGTATATTCACTTATAATTGCATGTTTTAATTAAAAACTCTTGATAGTGAGCTAATGAATGTGATTAGATGTTTTATAGGAAAAATATGGTGAAAATCAATTCGAAGTGAGCTAACAAGGAATGTTCGGAGCTTTTGAGCAACTTTGGATGAGTTTTAAGGCAAAATCAAGTTGGTGCCTTGGCTTACGCACTTCCCAGAGTAAAACATTCAGAAGAAGTTCAAGGCAAGTAGGCTGGCACCTTGCCTGGCGCCCCGCGCTACAGCAACAACATCAGAAAATCAAGTTGGCCTATGACTAGCGCTCATGCCACGGCCTACCCCGAAATTATTTTTTTATTTATTTTGTTTAATTCAAAACCAATTAGGAGAAGGGGGTATTTTTCACTACTATATATATTACTTTATGACGTTTTTTAGGGTAACTTTTGACCTGGAGGAGCTAGGAGCCACCGTGGAGGCTATAGAATTTCGATTTTATTTTTTCTTCTCTATGTTATTTATTTTTACATAGTTCTTTGGATGAACTATTGTATATACTCCATATCTATGTGGAGCTAAACTTATTGTGCTAAGATTATGGTAGCGGCATAATTATGCAGTACGAACGTGAGTTAAATTACATAATTATCAAAGTAGTTCCAATATTCTTGAGTTTACTATTTTAATGCTTCGCGATCGTTGAAATGCATCTATAATCTTATTGTGAACCCAAAAGAAGGATCAATAAAATAGAATGAAGAATATAGGGGTTAAGATCTTTTCTTGACGTAAAACTGAGAATTGATTTGCAACTAGGATAGGAATATACCTAGAATGTCTTGCTTGGTTATTAAATGGGAGATGCTAATTTTTTTCACATGATGTTACACCCCTTAAGTTTCTATCGTGTAAGTCGGCATATTCATACGTTAGTCAAGAGTTTTAGAGTGCAACGCGTACGAGAAAAGGCCCCGAGAAAGGTCGAACGAGTGCGGAATTGAGGTTGCTAAGGGAGAAGGCCGGATAAGCTGCCAAAAGGGGAAACGTGTCATGGATCCTCCCCTTCCTCGATAGGCTCCGTGACACACCCGTAATGTGGCACGACAGGATCCGTGCCAAGGACCCCCTATCCACTTCCCCAAATATTATATAAGTTCATGTTTTCATTGCTTTCATTTCATATCAAAATATCCTCGGCCAGAGAGAGAGAGGTACGCCATTCTCATTTAAATTTCATTCGATTACGCTGCTAAACGTCCAAACTCAAATTAACTTCAGGTATCGAGTACTAAGCCTGCAACGAGCATTACTACAGAGTTATTTTCTTGAAATTCACTTGGCAAATCGTAACCCCGTCGAGCAAAAGCTGCCAGAATTGCTCCAAATTAATTCCTATATAGTCGCAGGCTTCAAGTAAGCAATTCTCCCTTCTGAACTCTCGAGAAATTATATGTTTTTGGTCGTATTTTGTTAAGTTAAAGTATAGTTAATATTAATATTATAAGTTATCGTTTCTGCCGAATTTAGTTTGGAAACTAGTCTCATTCTCCCAGTAATACAATTACAGTTGGAAAGGGCTATTGAATACGAATTAAAACTCGCCAGTTAATCAGAAATCTGTGATCGAGGTATGTTAAGGCGAATTCCTTCGGCAAGTTAGTTTCTTTAGTATTGTAATACTGTTTGAATCCCAGTAAAGAGCCAAAAATATATCTATTGTGATTATCTATTGCTATTAGTTGAACCCATTATTTATGTTTAGTTTGGGATTGACGTTTCCCTGTATAGCCTTCCATAACTAATCCCAGGGTTACTAGCTATGTCGACGCCCGCTAGGGGCTAGATGACATCGCTCCAAGGAGCGATATGCCGTCCGCGAGGGATGAAGACGGGGTACGAGGGCCTCATATAGTCCATTTCATGGCTGGACTATTATATGCCATATCGGCAGCACACCCCCGTCGAGCTTGGTACTCAGGGTGCAGATATAAGGAGTCCACTAGACTCAGACAAAGCTACAGTTCAGGGGCCGAGCGGGCTCAGTTGCAAACCCATGGGACTGTTAGGACGGCTATAGTTATTAGATGACACACTGTGACCTTGTTAGGGGTATATAGATTGATGTGTACTCGTCAGGGCTTATGGGGGCCCCGGGTGGGTTATTCTGTGCTGGTTCTACCTTCCGTCTTATGGGGGTTAGGTAAGGTTCTTGTTTGCATTAATACTGATAGATTAGACAACAGGAAGTTCAGCTATTTAGGTAGTATCTCTATTTTTTTTGTTCAGTTACTTTCAATTTCCTTTTAGTTCATTCAGTTATTTACAGTTACTGCCTTACATATTTGGTACAAATGGTACTGACGCCCTTCTTGGGGTGCTGCATTACTTTCCTGCTGGTGTGGATAGATGCGGATCAGGACCTTCCTAGTAGCCAGCCAGGATTAGCAGTGCAGTCGGCTCCTTTCCTCCGGAGCTAACAGTTAGAAGGTTTACTCTTTTGATTGTACAGTTTATTAGTAGGTCAGGAGCCTCTCTCGATCATTATATCACTCCTAGAGGCTTGCAGATTATTTCAGATTTTCTGTGATTAGCTGTCGTTGACCGTGTGGGACCTATGTATGCTTTATTTTACGTGCTGACCGTGTGGGGCCTTGTTTAGCTGTTAGTTGGCAGCCTTGTTGGCCATAACTTAATTTAGCGCTGGATTTATTTTACAGTTATAACTAGACATCATGGTGGTCTTGTCGGCCCGCATAGGATTCCCTGCTATTACCTATTTCTGGTTAGCTGTTCTTTTACAGGTGACTATAAGGCTTGTCGGCCGGGGGCTGTATTTACAGTTGAGATATAGCCCGTTTTTTTCTTAATTTGAGGATTAGAAATGCACCAGAAGTGCATATGCTCAGTCAGGTCAGTTCAGATCCTAGTAGGGCACCAGGTGCCAGTCATACCTCCAAAGGTGGGGCGTGACAAACTTGGTATCAGAGCAGGTCATATCCCAGGGAGTCTGCAAGCCGTGCTAAGTAGAGTCTTGTCTATGGATGTGTTGTGCACCACATTCTATAGACAGGAGGCTGCGAGGCATGATAGGATGGTTACTCTTCTTTCTCTTCCAGTCGTGCTATAGAGTTGTACAGTATATGATTGAATCCCTAAGCTTACCATATTCTGCTTGTCTACAGAGAAATGTTGGACATACGACAGACCATGACTAGTAGAAAGTTGGACGTTGCAGCAAGAGAGGGCACTAGCCGGGTGCCCCAGTCAAAGTCAGCCCGATTTGAGGGCGACAGGGAGACTCCATCTCGGTCTCTCCAGCAGTCTCCGCCCCGTCAGAAGTCGCCCAGAGCGGCAGATGCATCGGCACCACCTCCAGTAGTCTCTATACTGATACCATTAGATTAGGAGGTTAGGAGTGTTGTTTTTTATGATAGCTCAGATGATGGTTGCACAGCGTCAGCCAGTGGCACCCGTAGTTGCAGAGTCTTCGGGAGGACCTGGTAGTTCGAGGGTCCGAGAGGTTCTCACACTGAGTCCCCCGCAGTTCATAGGGACGGACTGAGATGAGGTCCCTCAGGACTCTTTGTACCAGCTGCAGCGGATCTTAAGGGTAATGCATGCCACACCTGTGGAGTCAGTTGAGTTAGGGGTATTTCGGTTACGGGACATAGTAGTATTATGGTATGAGAGTTAGGAGAGGTCCCGAGGTAGATATGGTCCCCCTCCTACTTGGTACAGTTTTTCAGAGGCCTTCTTGGACCACTATTTGCCGAGAGAAATCCGACAGGCCTGGGTAGATCAGTTTCTGCATCTGGAGCAGGGTACGATGAGTGTTCGGGAGTAGGCTATGAGATTTGACTTCTTGCCCAATATGCACCAGCTTTTGTAGATACCATGTCAGTTAGGGTGCACTGATTTATTATGGGGCTGCTTCCAGAATACGTAGAGATTTGTATTAAAACCACTTTTCAAGAGGACATGGATATTGCCCATGTTCAGGCATTTGCTCAGAATATTAAGGAAATCAGGCAGCGGCAGCGGGAGATAGAGAGGGCAAATCAGGAGCAACACCGCAGGGCTAGACCTAATGACACTCGGGTGGAGTTTTAGGGAGGACCTAGGCCATGACTATCAGGCATACCACCTATACCCCCACCTCCACAGCAGCAGCAGGGTTGTAGACTAGGCCGTCGGGCCCAGTCAGGACCGGGCGAGAGCTCACGACCATCGAGTTCACAGCAGCAGAGATGTTCAGAGCAGAGTAGATTCATCATGCCACCTTGCCCTATTTATAGTCAAAGTCATCCTAGGGCATGCATGTATGGTTCTTCGGCGTGTTACACCTGTGGATAGGAGGGTCACCTAATGAGAGACTGTCCAGTCAGGGGTCAGAGTGATCGGGACCGACAAGACAGATCTTCAGTAGGGTCACGTGCCCCAGTATCTCCAGCAGAGCGTAAGCCCTTAACTCCAGCTGGCACAAGCCAAGGCAAGTCAGGGGCATCTAGCTCAAGCACCGATCCAGATCGCACTTATGCTTTACCGAGGGGACAAGAGCCAGAGTCATTGCTGGATATGGTGACAAGTATGCTGAACATTTGCTCTCATTTTGTTTATGTTTTGATAGACCAAGTTCAACTTTGTCTTATGTGACGCCACTAGTAGCTCGAAAATTCGGTAGCACGCTGGAATTGCTTCAGCGACCTTTTTTAGTGTCCACACCTGTCGGTGATTCTATTTAGCTAAAAGGATCTATCGGGGTTGCACAGTAGAGCTTGTTGTTCGCCAGACTTTAGCAGATTTGGTGGAATTAGAAATGATTGACTTTGATGCAATTATGGGTATGGACTGGCTAGCGCCGTGTTATGCCAATGTAGAATGTTGGATCAAGAATGTCCGATTCTACTTTCTAGGGGAGGTAATACGGGAGTGGAAAGGCAATGCAGCCACGCCAAAAGGTAGGTTTATATCCTATCTTCGGGAGAGAAAGTTGATAGAAAAGAGTTGCATCTATCATATTGTCAGGGTTCAGGATGTTCAAGCAGAATCCCCGACTCTTTAATCTATTCTAGTAGTCAATGAATTTCCAGATGTGTTCCCAGATAAACTTCTTGGTATTCCCCTAGAACGGGAAATTGATTTTACTATCGACCTATTACCAGGTACTCAACCTATATCCATCCCTCCATACCGAATGGCTCAGGTTGAGCTGAGGGAATTGAAGAAATAGCTGAAAGATCTGTTAGATAAGGGCTTCATCAGGCCGAGTACTTCACCGTGGGGTGCACCAGTTTTATTTGTAAGAAAGAAGGATGGCTCCCTCCGCATGTGTATAGACTACCGGCAGCTAAATAAAGTTACCATCAAGAATAAATACCCGCTTCCTAGGATAGATGACTTGTTTGATCAGCTACAAGGGGCGAACTATTTCTCAAAAATTGACTTAAAGTCTGGGTATCACCAGGTGCGAGTTCAGAAGAGAGATATCCCGAAAACGGCCTTGAGGACCAGGTATGACCATTTTGAATTCTTAGTTATGTCCTTCGTGTTGACGAATGCTCCTGCAGTGTTCATGGATATGATGAACAACATCTTCAGGTCGTATCTGGATTGGTTTGTGATCGTATTCATTGATGATATTCTGGTGTATTCCGTTCAGAAGAGGAACACCAAGATCATCTGCGAACAGTGCTTCAAATTCTCAGGGATCACCAGTTATATGCAAAATTTTCTAAATATGAGTTCTGGCTGAATTTTGTAGCCTTTTTGGGTCATATTGTGTCAGATGCTGGTATTCAGATTGATTCGCAGAAAATTCAGGCAGTAAAAACATGAACTAGACCTACAACTCCAACTGAGGTACGTAGTTTCCTGGGGTTGGCTAGGTATTACAGAAGGTTTGTAGAGGGGTTTTCTACCTTATCGGCGCCCTTGACCAAGTTAACTCAAAAAACAGATAAATTTCACTAGACTGAAGTGTGTGAACAGAGTTTCCAAGAGCGGAAGAGCAAATTGACCTCAGCGCCACTACTAGCGTTTCCAGAAGGATTAGAAGGTTATGCAGTGTATTGTGATGCTTCAGGTGTTGAGTTAGAGTGTGTTCTGATGCAACACGGTAAGGTAATTGCTTATGCTTCGAGGCAACTGATGAAGTATGAAAAGAACTATCCCACTCATGACCTAGAGTTAGCAACAGTAGTTCACGCCTTAAAAATCTGGAGACACTACCTGTATGGGGTACACGTGGATATTTTTACTAATAATAAGAGCCTCCAGTACATCTTTACACAGAAAGAGTTGAATTTGCGGCAGCGTCGTTGGTTAGAACTGTTGAAGGACGACGACGTGAATATTTTATACCATCCAGGGAAGGCTAACATTGTAGCATATGCTTTGAGTCGTAGATCCATGGGGATTTTACCACGTTTGAGGCCCGAACAGCGGGAACTGGCCCGAGAATTACACCAGTTAGCCAGCTTAGCTGTCTGAATAGTGGACTCGAGAGACAATGGGGCTATAATTCAGAATACAACAGTACCGTCCCTAGTAGTGGAGGTAAAAAAAAGGGCAGTATAAAGATCCTCATTTAGCCCAGCTCAGAGATAAGGTACAACAGGGAGAAGTATCAGCTTTCGCGGTAACTGAGGATGGGGTCTTGAGATGTAGGGGTCGCCTCTGTGTTCCATATGTGGCAGAACTTCGCTAGAAAATCATGGTAGAGGTACATTATTCCCGTTATTCTCTTCACCCGGGTTCAACAAAGATGTATCATGACATAAAATAGATTTACTGGTGGCCTGGAATGAAAAAGAGTGTAGCAGAATTTGTAGCATAATGCCCTAGCTTCCAACAGGTAAAGGCGGAACATCAAAAACCCAGCGGATTGACACAGGATCAGTGCCTATGTAGAAATGGGAGGTAATCAGTATGGATTTTATGACAGGATTAACCCGTACCAGATGCAGATTTGATTCCATCTGGATAGTTGTTGATAGATTGACGAAGTCAGCTCATTTTCTGCCAGTCAAGACTACCTTCTCAGCCGAGGACTATGTTGAATTATATATCAGAGAAATAGTTCGACTGCATGGTGTCCCAACTTCTATCATTTTTGACAGAGGGGCACAGTTCACAGCCAGATTTTGGCAGTTATTTCAGAAGTTCTTGGGAACACAAGTTAATCTGAATACTTTTCATCCTCAAACAGATGGGCAGGCAGAACGTACAATTCAGATGCTCGAGGATATGTTGCGATCGCGTGTGTTAGACTTTGGAGGCAGTTGGGATGAGCATCTACCCCTTATTGAATTCGCTTGCAATAACAGTTATCATTCGACAATCCAGATGATGCCTTATATGGGCGGAAATGCAGGTCCCCAGTTGGTCGGTTCGATGTCGGAGAATCAAGGTTAATTGGACCAGACACAATCCATCAGTCAGAGGAGAAAGTGAAGCTTATCAGAGAGTGCTTGTTGACAGCTCAAAGCCGCCAGAAATCTTACTTTGATGTACGGCGTAGAGACTTGGAATTCAATGTAGATGACTAGGTATTTCTGAATGTTTCACCAATGAAGGGCGTAATGAAGTTTGGTAAAAAGGGCAAGCTTAGCTCGAGGTTTATTGGGCCGTATTGGATCCTCCGAAGAATAGGCTAGGTGGCATATGAGTTAGATTTGCCTCCAGAGTTAGAGTCTGTTCACCTGGTCTTTCATGTATCGATGTTGTGGATGTGTATGGGGGATCCATCCAGAGTTGTTCCAGTTGAGGATGTCCAGATTACTGAGGAGTTGACCTATGAAGAAGTTCCAGTGACCATATTAGATCGGCAGGTTGATAGGTTGAGAACTAAAGATGTCGCCTCTATTAAGGTACTATGGAGAAATAAGAATAAAGAATAGATGACTTGGGAAGTTGAGAATGATATGAAGTCTAGATATCCTCACTTGTTCTAGGGTTAGTCCAGACTATGCAGTTAAGGTAAGGTTGTTGTTCAGCTGTTACTTTATGATTTATATTGTTTATACTGTTCAGTTGACTACCATTTTGTTGTGAAATAGTTGTCATAGTGTTATATGAAGTTCTTGTATTGGACTTTTCTACATTTCAGGGTTTTCAGATAGTCCATATTACAGGGGAGACTCTACCGAAATTTTTTCAGAAAAATAGTTAAAAGAGTTAAACTCCTGTAAGTTGAAGTTGACATTCGAGGATGAATGTTCCTAAGGGGGGAGGATGTTATACCCCATAAGTTTCTATCATGTAAGTCGGTGTATTCGTAAGTTAGTCAAGAGTTTTAGAGTGCAAAGCGTACGAGAAAGGGTCCGAGAAAAGGTCGAACGAGCACGGAATTGAGATTGCAAGGGAGAAGGCCGGACAAGTTGCCAAAAGGGGAAACGTATCACAGATCCTCCCCCTCCGCGATGGGCTCCGTGACACGCCCGTAATGTGGCGCCACAGGTTCCGTGCCACAGACCCCCTGTCCACCGCCCCAAATATTAT
>JACEIK010000533.1:240782-315346 GCA_018107945.1 Datura stramonium | reverse complement strand
AATCAAAAATTTTAAATCCAAAAGAAATTAGAAATTAAAAACAAAACATATTATAATGAGTACCTTTCTAGGTCACTTATGACTCTGATACCACTTCTGATCAATGAGATTCTGATAATTTCCTTGTTATGACACGACTTTTAAATACTATGCCCCCTTGAATTGCTAACATCATTTGTTGCTTGGCACTAGTGAAAATTTTGAAATTCAACTAAACATATTTACTCTTTACCCATATTTTCTAAATCCAAAGTACATTAATGCCGCAAAGTAAGGTTAGTTGACTATCACCAATTATTATTCTGAGCTAATTGGGTTATGGCAAGAGATGGACTACTATCAAGACCTCCAAGAAAAATGTACTGATGATGCAGTTCTCTTTCAACAATTGGTTGACAAGGAACCAATTGACATGGAAAGAGTATGATTTTCTATCCGGTTTGAACCAAGAATATGGTCAAATTAGGGTTCAAGTTCTCGATAATACTCTGATGTTCAATAGAAATAAGTCAACCAGGGATTATGTTTTATTCAGTACCCACTGAGTAATCTGGGTTAACCGTATCTCATGAGTAACCAAGAGCAATCACTCTTGATAAAGATCACATACATTGTGATTATTGTGGAAAGCCAAGCATATATTGCAGAAAATGTGAAGACATATGGAGAAACTGCTTCTGCAGAAACTTTTTCTTTGGATGAAATTCAGCATCTTTGCAGATACCTGAACAAACTTGACTCATCTTCTATTGACACATCTAATTATGAGCAATCAGGTACTGCCTTTACTGCTCACCTTAGTTCTTGGATATGTTTTTTATGCGAATAGACACATAACAGGCTCCTCTACAGGCTTTCAAAACTACATTCTATGCATCAAAGGGGATTATGTCAGAATAACCAACTCTCAAACCCCTGCCTCTAGAACAAGTTTTGTTGTCTATATATCTAATATTACATTATCATCCGTTCTTCAGGTACATGAGTTTCCTATTAACATTTTTTTATTAGCTCCATCATCAAATATCAAAACTTTAAAATTGAATCCTTCCCTAGTCATTGTGTTTTTTATGATCTTCAAATAGGGAAGAGGAGCTGCAATAGTAGATTGCAGCTAAGTTGCTTGGACTCGGGTGCCGGTGTCCGATACGGGTGCAGATCTAGAGGTCGGATCCTTCATGGTCTAAATTTTAAGATTCGGGGATATGGATCCAAGTATGAATATGGGTGCGGAGATTCGGTTAAAAATAATTCAAATATCTAAAAATTGAGTTATAAAATCTAGATTATGAGATATTATGTGGAAAACTTGAGAAAATATTAAGCAAGAGAAGAATCTGGGAAGGAGATAAAGGAAAAAGGAGTGACATAAAAATTTCTATATACAAGGTATTCCATTTTCTTCAATTTCATCTTAGCTTTTGTTTTAATTACGAAAATCATTAAATTTGTTCCGAATTTCTCGGTCGATTTTGATCAAAGTACCCAGAATTGATTGACCAGATCGGGTACGGATCCCACACCCACGTCATGTGGACACGGGTGCGACACCGAAAGTGAAGAGTCCGAGCAACTTAGGATTAAAGGATGGTTTATACATGTCTGATGGTACTTGGAACTCTGGTCAAGCCCTTTTTCCAGAGAAAATAAGGATGTTCAACAAACAATAATAGAGTGTCATAAATGGTTGGGGAACCTATCATTTTTTTATTTGAAGTAGCTATATGCTAATTTGTTTTCCAGGACTGAGTCTGAATCTTCGTTTTAAGAGATGCTCGTGAATATGCCAGACAGAAACTTTTAACTTTTGAGTGATAATTAAAGTACAACTCCCTATACAACTATTATTCTGACGTATGAGATTCCACTTAAGCAGTTTCTTTGTCTAGTAGTGGACGGCTTGTTATTTAATTGTTTGTTGCACTAGAATGACTTCGGTCTGTTTGTTAAAGGTCAAAAGTCAAGTTTTCTCTTACTTTCAGTCATTTCATAAGCTAACTTGTACTGTATTGGAGGCAAAGATAAAAACCTTGTGAACTAACAATAGCAGAGAATGCATGGATAAAAGTTTTGTGTTTATTTGAAGTTCTATGGGATGATCCATCAAACCAGTTATCCTTACACTACTGCACAAAATGAGGTTGTTAACAGAAAGAGACATTTGTTAGAAGTGGAAAGATCTCCTATGTTATAGGGATGGCAATGGGATGGTGCGGGTGCGTAGTGGTTGCGGATTAAATCAAATATCAGATTTCAACATCCTATTAATTCTGTTATAATCCGCGGCATTTCACCATGCTTATCCTCTTCTTTAAGAGAGAAAAAAATTATACTAAGTTTGTACAATTTAATTTTATTTAAACATTGTTCTGGGGATGATAATTGACTGAAAAAGTGTCTAAAACATTAAACTGACTTAGATATTATATTGTGGCAGTAGAACAAAGTATTAAAATGAACATTTAATTTGATAGAGACGGACATTACATTTAAACTTAAAATTTGAATAGTTAATATTTTGGATCTTTTTTTACATCACCTTTTATCAAAAAAAAATATTTTGGATTTTTGAAAGTTGTAAAAGAATATTAGAAAAAAGTGATTTTTTTTTCAAAAAACAACATATAACGAAAAGAGCATTGTTATATAGACGCTGATACNAAAGAGCATTGTTATATAGACGCTGATACTATATATTGTGAATATCTTTGACAATGAAGTTGGCTGTAAATGGAGTAAGACATTTTCCTAACTTGATTTAATTTATTCTTAATTTGATATTTCAACACTCTAAATATTCATAACCCTCATGTTTAATTTACTTTATTACTAGTTTTTTTTTCTGTTAATTGGACAATGAAGCTTGGGTTAGAAAATGGTGATGAGATTAATGCTATGCAGCATCAAGGAGGAGGATCTGCACACTGTGT
The DNA here is from genome assembly GCA_018107945.1 of Datura stramonium. Classification (NCBI taxonomy): domain Eukaryota; kingdom Viridiplantae; phylum Streptophyta; class Magnoliopsida; order Solanales; family Solanaceae; genus Datura; species Datura stramonium. Next base: position 312,416 of record JACEIK010000533.1, on the reverse strand, counting down.
TTTTGGAATGGCATGAAATTGAAGAGCCCATATGACACATGAATATTGTCAATGTTCGTAATAGTTTTTAATTAATATAATTAGTTAACCACCTCGCTATCCTCACAAGGTAGGAATAAGGTTTGTACACTCTACCCTCCCCAAACTCCAGCTTGTAGGATTATAAATGGATATGTTGTTGTTGTAGTTAACCAATTAAATGATGTTCCTTTGAGCAGGGTTGGAAAACAGTTAATGTTATTTTCTAGCAATATATTAGTGTATAGGATTTTCTGAAAACAAAATCTTAAATCATTTTATGTCATGGTTTCGAGAAGCAAGAGGCCATTGGAGGAACCAACAGATCAAAAATTAACTTAATTATATAACTGTATGAATCAAAAAAGGAATTGTAAGAAACTACAAAACTAAAAAGACTCGATAGTACTCACCAATATGTCATCCAATTTGACAATCATATCTTTTGATAGTATAAGCTATCAAATTCATTCAAAAAAAGTTTTTTCCAAAAGCAGCAAATTACGTGGGGGGTTGAAAGCAGTAAATTATGTTATGCGGAGCCGGTTGAAATCTTTGCAAGATTTCCCCTCAACCGCACCATTTGCCATCCTTATATGTTTACCATTAATCTACCAAAACTTTAATAGGGAATGCCATTTTAGTAGTTGTCTATCTTATCAATAGAATTAAAACCCTCAATTTTCTCAGTCTTTAGAAAGCTTTAGAGGGTAAGAATGAATACACTGATCCTTCAGAGGTGTTTGGGTGTCTGCTTTGTCCACACTAGGATTGCTGGAAAACTTGATTTTGGAGCACTTAAATGTGTTTTTATGGTTATTTTCCAACACAAAAACAAAGGATATTATCCTCCATCTAGGAGAACATTTGTCAATATGGATGTTACCTTTCGGGAATTCGAGTACTATTTCAGTAATCACCTTTTCAGGGGAGAGCAACAAGGAGGAAGAGATGATTCTCCCTAGTTCCACCAGTGAACCTATTGATACCACGGGGATAGTGAAACTAGAGAGAGAATTCAAAGGGAGACTATTTGGGCATTTGGATAATACCAAATTTGATAACATACTCTGGGAGAGATAGAGCATAAGAAGCCGTCACGCAATCTGTTGAGGCTGAACATTATTCTATTAATTGAGTTATTTATATTTTCTAATGAGTTAGATTTGCTTATTGCGCATAGAAAAAGAGTCGCACCTTGCACTAAACATCTTTTATCTAATTTTGTTTCCTTTAGTTTCTTGCCACTCAACTAGAGCATTTGCCTTGTCTATTTCTACTGTGTCTATTCCCAAGAGTTGGAAGGAAGATTTTACAGATCCTGAATGAAAGCAAACTATGATCGAAGAAATGACGGCCTTGTTAAAAAGTAAGACCCGAGAACTTGTCATTTCACCACTAGACAAGAAGTTGGTTGGATGCAAACGGGCTCACTGCAAAACACAAACTTGATGGTTTGACTGGAAGATTAAAAATAAAATCAGTGGCTAAGGATTAACTCAAACTTGTGGAGATATCAAGAGACAGTTTCCCCATTGCTAAAATGAACAGCATCAGAATACTTGTCCTATGCAACTAGTCTTGATTCGGACTTGCAACAGTTTGATGTGAAAAATGTATTTCTTCATGGAAACTTGGAAGAAGAGGTGTATACAGGGATCCTTCCTAAATTTGATACTGAATAGAGTCAAGGAAAAGTCTGCAGACGGAAGAAAGCCTTGTATACACTCAAGCAACCGCTTGAGCTTGATTTTGACATATCCTGCCGAGCAATGCTCTACTTGGTCTACCAATAAAGCGATGTTGGTCATACCCTCTGCATAAGGTATCAAAACAGTAAGCTCACTCTTCCCATAGTTTATGTTGATGATATAGTAATGACTGGAGATGACAAAGAGGAGATAACCCGATTCAAGAAGCTATTGGCACAAGAATTTGAGATGAAAGAAAATTGTAGTACTTCTTAGGAATTGAGGTTGCTACATAAAAAAGAGAAATTTATTCTGAATCTCTTAAAAGAAACTGATATTACAGGTTGCAAACAAGCAGAAGCACCCATTGAAAGAAATCACAAGCTACAACAGCGGTTGGAGATTCAGTTGATAAGGAGAGATATCAGAAGTCAGTTGGAAGGATCATTCATCTCTCACACAAGGCCAGACATAGCCTAATCAGTCAGTTTGGTGAGTTAATTTATGCATGATCCACAAGACTCTCATATACAAGTGGTCTTCCACATTTTGCAGTAATGGAAGTCTAATCCACGAAAATGCCTGATTTTCTCCAAACATGGTCACCTCCAAATAGAAGCCTATACAGATGTGGATTGGACTGGGTCTCTAGATGACAGAAGATCTACATCAGGTTATTATACACTCATAAGACGGAACTTAGTCGCTTGGAGAAGCAAGATACAACGTGTAATTGCTAGATCAAGTGCAGAAGTAGAATATAGAGCTATAGCACAGGTGTTATGAACTTCTTTGGCTACAAAGTTGTTTGAGGAATTGGCATGTCTGAAAAGGGGGACCTTTTCTTGTACTGTGACAACAAGGATGCCATTAGTATAGCTATTAATCTTGCTCAATATGACTGAACAAAACATGATGAAATTGATGGACACTTAACCAAAGAACCACAAATGGTATCCTGAGTTTATTTCTTGTGTCATCAAAGAACAACTAGCTGATGTACTTACTAAAGGCCTCAAAAAACAAACTTTTCCTACATTGATTTGCAAGTTGGGTATGTTCAAAATCTTTGTACCAACTTGAGAGGACGTGTTGATTACTTGATTCTAGGGATTTTATCTCCTAGCTTAATTATAGGGAGATATTCTAGGCACTCTATCTCCTAGCTTAATTATAGGAGATCTTATTTTATTTTATTGTAATTACCATTGATTGTCTTCCCTAAATTAGAGATAGGACTTACAGTATAAATACCCTAGCTCATTGTTTGTACAGATATACTGAAATACGAGATAAGCCTTTTCTACAAGTTCTTCAGTATGGCTATGAAAGCTTGTCATTATGAGTGAAATGAGAAGTTTGGAGTTAAATGGTTTTCAAATATAGAGAAGTGTCCTTTTTGGAACAAACTAAAAAAAGAAAAGAATGCTACATAAAATGGAATAGAGGGAGTCTTAGATATTTTTGTTATTACTTTGATTTAGACTCTAAAACATATTCCCCTTAATTTTTGAATTTTGGAAACTAACAACTACTACATCTGAATCTCAAACTAACCGGGGCCAACTTTATAAATCCATGTCAGTCCATTAAGATCGTCTCAATCCCATATTCAATAATTTAAATTTTATAATACAAGAAGTTCACTACATTTTCTACATACGTACAAATCTCTAACAAGATTAGAAGACCCTTAGAGAATGTATGAACTAAAGTAAGTGTACGAACATGGTATCACATATATATTTCTTTTCATTCATTATGCTTAATTATTCTAAGTGCATGGATTTCACAAGATTGTTGTTCTTTCAGGACATCTTTGTTTTATGTGATTTTAAGTCTACCTCGTCCGCTTTTAGCACCTTGAATTACCATGGTGTAACATATATAAAGTGATGGATCTGGAGGTCTACGTAGGACATGATCACACCATCTCAAGCCACCTTCTCTCATTTTTCCTCTAGGTGTGCTACTTACACCTTCGGTTGAATTTTCTCATCTTTAATCTTATTTATTCTAAGTGATTAAGGAGTCAAAGTAGAAGGTTCAGTAAACATGGTAAATATCATTTCTTTCATCATAAGATTAAGATACAACCATGTTTAGGCAATAGAAGTTAATCAATAAAGTTATTGAGATGTAGAGATGATACAAGTTTAGTCCAGTTCTCATGAAGAACATCTAATCAAAAGTTGAACGGCACATAGCCTAAAGTCTCAAATTAGAATGAGCAGGCAATGGTAACTACTGCAAGAAATTGATACCACTGATTGAAATTCTTGAGCCTCTGGTTACCATGAAGAGGAACTACCTATTACTGTATAAGAACAACTTACTTTATAAGCAGTGCCCAAATTCGACCTCGGCAAGAAACCTCTAGTCAGTTCTTATTTATCTCTTTGGAAATATATTTAAGCATACACATTTTGCACCAGGAGAAAAATGTGCTTAACAAACCTGTTCACTTAAATAACTGGAAGTACACACTGATATAGTTCTTCTACAAGCAAATAAGTTTGGTCTCAGTGAGGAATACAAGGGAAAAAAGAAGAACATTTCTGCAGATAAGATTCCTTTCTTTTTTAAGCTTTTAAATAATACTTAAAATTGATATCAGAAATTACCATCGTTGAAATATCCACATGTTGGCTAAGCAGGAAGTAAGAAGCTGGAAAAGGATAATTTCTCGTCGACTATTCACTATATGGAGTATTCCTTTGCATCTCAACTAGTTCATCCAGATCTAACAACTCGAACACCAGTTATCATTAAATAAGAACAAAATTTTGGTTGTGTTTCCTTTTTCCAGCCTTACATTTGTATATGATAAATGATACTTCTGATGGACTGAACACACACCAATATTTGAATCACAGTACATGGAATAGGTAACCAGAATTACAAAATGCATAAAGGTTAATCAGAATGCAGTTTGTGCTTCACCATATACCAAACGGATCTGGGAAGCACAAAAGAAACATAGATTTTCTTTAAGTAGTCAGAATAAAGGAGAGAAGGATACCTTTGAATAACAATCAATTGCACTCTTAAAGTCCTTGTCCCTGAAAGCAATATCCCCAAATTTCTTGGTGTTTAACATATCTTGAACTTGCTGTGTCCATTCTTGGAATGAGAGCTTCATGAAAGATCACATAATCAATGAACCAGAAAAATCTCCCACTTCAGAGAGTAAATAAAATGTGTACTTCCAAGTAACAGCTAAACTTGAGAAGGACTCCAAAATAAACAAGAGACTGAACTGAGGAAAGGAAAAAAACCACGAATTGGCCCTCTTTATTTTAGATTATTTCCCTTAATATTATTTCTTTCCATGTAGTTTGTTGATTTCCGATTACCCTTACATCAATATGTGGTAATATGCTAAAGAATTATCTCACCTCATTTTCTGCACCCTCTTCATCTTTATAACCTGTTTTAAGCAAGATATCATGAACAGCAGTAAGGTCCATTCTTGCACAAGCCTTTCCAAGAGGAGAAAGCATGGTTGGAAGCACTACTGGAGCTTTTGTTAGCCCCATCAAAACATATGATGCAACCTAGGATATAAAAGTGAATAAGTACTCTGGTCAATCCATCATAAAATGGAAAGGTTGCATCATGATCAAAATTTCTTAGATACCTCCCCTTGCTTCTGGAGGGGTACCACTGTGTTAAGAATGAACTTTGAATCAGGTCGATCCTTAGCCTCATACTGGAGGCACTTTGAAGCAAGCTCAACCAATCCAGTAGCATCTTCATCAGCATATTGTCCTTCCAGGGACGAATCCATTAGTAACAACATATTTTCCCCCCTTATCAAATCTAATGCCTGTAAAAAAGTAAAATTACATGATTGTTCAACAGTTAGAGATTTAATTGCACAGTCACTATCTACGCAAAAATAACATACTTACAAAACATACTTGGGACGTTTGCCTATGAATTGGTAAATCTGTTCACTATGATACTTCAGTGAACCTTCTAAACCATTGAGGATAGTGAACAGCTTACTTATAATGATATCACTCAATACTGTTACAATTACATGCTGAGTATAAAGGAAAATTCATATACTATACATTTGGAGGTAAGCTCTAGACTATATACACTCGATATTTTGGTCCTTAAAATTCAACATGCAGTTGTAACAATGGATTTTAATAAGTTTTATGTGGTATGCTCTAGACAGCAGAGTCCTGAAATTTTGATACTTAAAATTCAGTAGAGTGGCTTACATCTTCACATAACAGTTTTTTCAAAGACCCCCATATTGGTAAACTGGAAAGGCATTAAATCCATTTTTGACATACATTGAGAGATTTTGAATACAACTACCATAAACTGAAAACAAATTTAACCCACTAATGCAGCAATCATAAAAGAGATGTGTATGCCAAAGTACAGTACATGGCTTGGAGGAATATGTTTTCCACTCAAAAGGTCCAGCAGAACAGTCCCATAGCTGTATATTACACTCTCCGCAATGACCCTGCCTAAAAATAACAAGATTTGGTACTGAGCATGATGCCAATTTTCTGAAACTACAGGATTTCACACTGCAACTACGGTAAATAAAACAGCTTAACTTCAAGGTCCATAATTAAAGATAGAGTTAAAACACAAAATGCAGAAGCTGAACGTGCACAATAAGAGAACCAGTTATTATGTGAGCTTAAATAGCACAAGACAGTGGTAGGTATATTCCTTAACAGAAGAAAAGAACTGGGACCTGATGCATGTAATCATTTTCAAAATCTACCAAGTTTCAAACTTCAAAAACCAATTTTGATACAAAACAGATCCCAAAGAATATGCATTTTCTTATTGATTATGGAAGGATCTTTTTTTATTTTATTTTACTTGTAGGTATTCAAGAACTCTGTCCTATGTATAGGACCGATGCTTCTAAAAAGCATAGGACCTAAAGTAAACATACTAACATGACTCAACATAATCCTAAGAATTGGTATTACCTAAATAGATCTTTTTCTTCCATTGTGCTCAATTTTTTTGTTAGGTCTACATGGAACTGGTTCTAATGCCGCGTAAAAATCACATTCAACCAACCTCCTCTTACTTTATTCCAAGAGATAGTAGGTCCTTCAAGATAATTTCCTTCCATGTGATTTTAGGTCTACCTCGTCCTCTTCTAATACCTTCATTCACCGAGGTTTCACACCTACAAACCGGTGCATTGGAGGTTCATGCAAGAGATGACCAAACCATGTCAAGCGACCTCTCATTTTATCCTCAATATGTGCAACTTGCATCTTCACCCTAAATGTTTAATCTTGCATGAGCGCATATCAATCTTAGCATAGCATCTTATTGTTAGCATGATACACAAGATATTCCAGATATGATAAATTATGAATAGAGATATTTTAGATATGATAAATTCTGAATAGAGATATTCTAGATATTTTAGATATGATAAATTATGAATAGATATATTCTAGATACATGAAAATATACTTAGAGNATTTTATATTTATTGTAGAATATTGTATAGTATTAACTATAGAATATTTGGTAGAATTTACAAAAAGTGTAGAATAATTTGCTTCCTTTTATCTCTTATTTCTCTTGTGTATAAATACCAATGCAATATGATGTATTGAATCAACAAATTAAGACAATCATTCTTAGTTTCTCTTGTGTCTTCTTTGTTTCTAACATGGTATCAGAGTCTTCTCTTCTTTGATTCATAGAGTTCTTGATTTGTGGTTACTTTCAATTTCTTTTTAAAAGTTTTTGTTTTCTTGGTTGTTCATCAACAATTAGTCCTAAAATACGTAGGACTCTTGGTCATGATTATTCTAGCTATTTTTTCGTATCATTGTGTTTTTTATTTTCGCTATTCAAAAACATGACTTCACATCAGTTTGAGTCTTTCAGTGTTCGTTTCACTGAAAAAAATTATTCATCTTGGGAATTTCAGTTTCAACTATTTGTTACTGGAAAAGAATTATGGGGCCATATAGATGGTAGTGATCCTGCTCCTACCGATCCTNCATTCTTAGTTTCTCTTGTGTCTTCTCTGTTTCTGACATGGTATCAGAGTCTTCTCTTCTTTGATTCATAGAGTTCTTGATTTGTGGTTACTTTCAATTTCTTTTTGAAAGTTTTTGTTTTCTTGGTTGTTCATCAATAATTAGTCCTAAATACGTAAGGCTCCTAGTCTTGGTTATTCTAGCTATTTTTCATATCATTGTGTCTTTGACTTTCGCTATTCAAAAGCATGACTTCGCATCAATTGAGCCTTTCAGTGTTCGTTTCACTGGAAAAAATTATTCAGCTTGGGAATTTCAATTTCAACTATTTGTTATTGGAAAATAATTATGAGATCACATAGATGGTAGTGATCCTGCTCCTACTGATCCTACAAAGTTAGGTCAGTGGAAGGTCAGAGATGCTCGGGTGATAACATGGATTTTAGGGTCAATTGACCCTCTTATTGTTCTTAATCTCAGGTCATACAAGACTGCAAAGGCTATATGGGATTATTTACAAAAGGTTTATAACCAAGACAATAGCGCAAGGCGCTTTCAGTTAGAGCATGAAATTGCTAATTACTCTCAAGGAGGTCTCTCTGTTCAAGATTATTTTTATGGATTTAAGAACTTACGGGTTGAATTCACTGATATTGTTAATGCTAAAATACCTGTTGAACCTCTCTCTATAATTCAAGCAGTTCATGAGCAAAGCAAGCGAGGCCAATTTTTGATAAAACTGCGGTACGATTTTGAGATTGTTCGCTCTAACTTGATGATTCATGACCCGTCTCCCCCCTTGGATGTCTGTTTTAGGGAATTACTTCGTGAAGGGCGACGTCTTCTCACACAAAATGTTTTCAAGCAAGAAAACATTCACACTGTTGCATTTGCTGCTCAAGGAAAAGGAAAGGGCAGGGATATGAGCAAAACTCAATGTTACAGTTGCAAGGAATATTGTCATATTGCTAACAATTGTGGTAAGAAGTTCTGCAATTATTGTAAACAAAAAGGGCATATCATCAAGGAGTATCCCATACATCCTCAAAATCGCAGGATCAATGCTTTTCAAGCTTGGGACAAATGGTTCCACTTCTGATAACTCATCTTCAACTGAAACTACCTACAGACTTGCTACTCCAACAGCGGGACAAGTTCTACTCCTGAAATGGTACAAAAAATGATCGTGTCAACCTTTTCAGCTTTGGGGCTACAAGGTAACAATATTACATCCAATTTTTGGCTTGTTGATTCTGGCGCTTCAAATCATATGACCAACTCAACTAGTATGCTAAGAAATGTTCGTGAGTATCACGGTCCATCACAAATTCAGGTCGCCAATGGTAGTAATTTACCCATTACCAAGGTTGGGGATATTACCGAAACTTTCAAGAATGTTTTTATATCACCAAAGCTCTCCACTAATCTTATTTCAGTTGGTCGATTGGTAGATAACAATTGTGATGCAAATTTTTCTCGTAATGGTTGCCTTGTGCAGGATCAGGTGTCGGGGACGATAATCGCGAAGGGGCCTAAAGTTGGATGACTGTTTCCTATATGCTTTTCCATTCCTCGTGTTCTATCTTTTGCTTGTACTTCTACAGCTAGTAAGACTGAGGTTTGGCATAAGCATCTAGGACATCCAAATTCTATTGTGTTATCCCATTTATCAAATTTTGGTTTATTGGGAAATCAAAACCAATTTTCAGCAACTCCCTTTGATTGTTCTACTCGTAAATTAGGCAGAAGTAGAACTCTTTCTTTTCCTAATTTTGGTAGTCGTGCTACAAAGTGTTTTGATGTCATTCATAGTGATGTTTGGGGTATTTCACCAATTATTTCTCATGCTCATTTCAAGTACTTTGTGACGTTCATAGATGATTAAAGTCGGTTTACATGCATGTATTTTCTCCGTTCTAAATCTGAGGTATTTTCCATATTCAAGACATCTTTGGCTTACATTGAGACTCAATTTTTTACCTGCATCAAAATATTAAGATCTGATTCTGGTGAAGAATATATATCTCATGAATTCAATAATTTCTTGCTTCGAAAAGGAATTGCCTCACAACGCTCTTGCCCATATACACCACAGCAGAATGGGGTTGTTGAGCGTAAAAACGTCATCTTTTGAATGTCACTCATACTTTATTGATTAAGTCCTCTGTCCCATCTAAGTACTAGGTTAAAGCTTTGTCTACTGTTGTCTATTTAATTAATAGGCTGTCATCTAAAGTGTTAAATCTTGACTCTCCATATTATCGTCTTTATCACCATAGTCCTAGATATGATAATTTTCATACATTTGGTTGTGTTTGTTTTGTGCATCTTCCTTCCTCTCAACGCAATAAACTTTCTGCTCAGTCTACTAAATGTGCTTTTATGGGTTATAGTACTTCACAAAAAGATTTTATTTGCTATGATCCAAGTTCTAACAAATTTCGTATTTCTAGAAATGTTGTTTTCTTTGAAAATCAGTATTTCTATGTTAAGTCATCTTCAATTTCTTCTATTATTCCTACTTTTGAAGATTTGTCATCTTCTTCTAAGCGGTTCAAACCTGGATTTGTGTATGAATGACGTCGACCAACGTTACCCCATCCCAAAATTGATCCGCCACCTGAGACTGCTCCTCAACCAGAAACTGAGATTTCTTCAAGAACTGCTCCTACTGAGCCTTCTCGGCGATCTACCAGAGTATCTCGTACTTCTAACTGGTATGGTTTTTCTTCTACTTTATCCACCATCTCTATTCCAACAGGTTACTCACAAGCCTCCAAGCTTGAAAGTTGGCAAGAAAGCAATTAAGGAAGAACTTTTAGCTCTTAAAAAAAATAACACATGGGAAATTGTTCCTTGTCCTTCAAATGTCCGTCCAATTGGATGTAAGTGAATTTATTCAATTAAACTTCATCCTAATGGAACACTTGATTGGTTCAAAGCACGATTGGTGTTCCTTGGTAACAACAGGAGCATGGTGTCGACTATGAGGAGATTTTTGCACCAATAGCAAAAATGACTACCGTGCGAACTATTATTGCCATTGTTGCATCACAAAATTGGTCCTTCATCAAATGGATGTCAAAAATGCTTTTCTCCATGGTGATCTCAAAGAAGATATTTATATGAAACCTTCACCTGGTTTGTTTTTATCACCTACATCAGACTATTAGTCGCATCATTCGATATCTCTCAAGAACATCTACTCGTGGATTATTCTTTCCTAGTAGCTCACCTGTTCGGCTTAATGCATTTAGTGATTCTGATTGGGCTGGATGTCCTGATACTTGTCACTCAGTCACGGGTTGGTGTATATTTCTCGGAGATTCCTTGATCTCTTGGAAGAGCAAGAAGCAAGATCGTGTTTGAAAATCTTCAACAGAGTTTGAATATTGAACAATGTCTAATGCTTGCTCCGAGATTATTTGACTTCGTGGTTTACTTGCAGAAGTTGGATTTCCTCAATCTAGTCCACTCCTCTCCATGCTGACAACACAAGTGCCATTCAGATTGCAACCAATTCAGTTTATCATGAAAGAACCAAAAATATTAAAGTGGGATGTCATTTTATTAGAGAAGCTGTAGATTAAAGAGTTATTATTCTTCCACATGTATCTAGTGATCTTCAAATAGCTGATGTGTTTACAAAATCAATGACTCGACAGCGTCATCGGTTTCCCGTAGGAAAATTGATGTTTTTTGATCCACCGGCATCAATTTGAGGGGGGATGTTAGCATGATAGAAAAGATATTCTAGATATGATAAATTATGAATAGAGATATTTTAGATATGATAAATTATGAATAAAGATATTCTAGATACATGAAAATATACTTAGAGATATTTGAACATTGTGTAGCATTATAAATAGAATATTTGGTAGGATTTGCATTAAATGTAGAATAATTTGCTTCCTTTTATCTCTTATTTCTCTTGTGTATAAATACCAATGTAATCTGATGTATTGGATCAAAAAATATTAACACAATCATTTTTAGTTTCTCTTGTGTCTTCTCTATTTCTGACAAATAGTGTCACTATATTTAATTGAACAAGGGGCACAGACAAAAACTGTGTTTAAGTTCCTCCACTTGCTTATTTGAGTCAATCTTTAGTCCCTTACAATATTTACCATGTTATGAGAATTTGACCTGTCATCTCATATTTTCTATTGTATAATATAATTCAGTGATTGTCTGAAATGTCCTGCAACAAAATTAACAGTACACTTATTATATGTTAATGCTTTATTTAATAGAAGAGGTATACTCACCTTTTCCTTCCATGCCTCTGTTTCTGTTACAGGAAAATTAAGGGTGCCAAAGAGCTGATATTTTGCATTTGGAATCATTCCTTCATGCATCCCATAGGAGCCACCATGGGAGGAATCTATCAAACTACAACAAGGAGTTAAGAAAATAAACAAAATGATCAACAATTAAACAAAGAATAAAGAAACTTGCTCCCACATGATTTACCTAGGAACAGAGTCTTCCATTATGTCACGGGTCACAACTTCTAACATATCAAGCAAGAGAATAACTACATGATCCTTGTCCTCCTTTTTGTTTTCTTTCTGTGGAAATTAGAGACACTTTATTAGAACTCTATGAAACACTCAATTCCTCAGCTTAAAATTTTGTATAGGGTATTATTACCAGAAAATCAATAAGCCGCACAAATTGTTCGTAGAGGGTAGGTAGAGCGCTCATGGTAAAATCCTTTATCAGATTACCCTCATTTATGTGATCATCAACTTTTGAGAAAATTTCTTTTATCACCCTGAAAATTATTGGTTTCCAATTAAATAATTAGAAACAGCTAAAGGAGTCAAAACTGTTCTCTGCAAGTTTGCCGGATAAGTAAATGTAGCAGATGGAAACTTACAGCTGTTCACGTTCACCTAAGACCAAAACATTTATAATGCTTTTACATGAAGCATAGCACTCACGAATGGCACTGCACATGTAACTGTCTGCATTCAACCTTTTGTTCAGCTCACGATCTCTTCCATTGCAATCTTTAGCCATATCCAGTGCAATAGGAAGCTGATAGCAGTCATGTGAGATAAACACCAGTTGATAAGGTTGTCATTGGATTTTCTTAAGGTTTAGAAAATAAAGAAGCTTGTAAGATCTCAAACCTTGCTAGCTAAGAGAAATGGAGGCCACTGGATAAGGTCCAGATCAGGGTCAGCCCAATATGGCACAAGCAATAAGTTCCTTTCCCTGTAAGCACAGCAAGTTAGCCCTGGAAGAGTAATATTGAATGGGAGAAGAAAGGAATAGAAAAAGGACAGAGAAGGAAAGTTGGAAAAGAAACAATAAACAAAACATGACACTGGATAAAGAAGAAACCAGTCCATCCAAGCTCTCAAGAAAAGGATTCTTTGCCTCTGCCACCATTATCATGGTACCTATTATTTATTAGATCCTCCTCCCTGAAACTCTCTATTATTTTGTTCCACATTTGAGCAAACCTTGCAGCCTCCTTTCCTCTACTAGAAGTGACCTGCAAGGACCAGTCAATTAAAAAAATCTTAAAATTGATCTCTGTGAAGTCAATGCAACGAGATGTCCAGGACTTGACCTCATCAAATTTCTTAGATAATGTGGCTTTAAGTCCCTTTTTACGCTTTTCATCCTTTTCCACTGGGATCAAGCAGGCATTAAATGCTCCTGGCAGTGACTGAAACCGCGATCTAAGCATTCCCAGCGTGCGAATCTGAAAGCAGAAGGCAGGAAGAGAACTTATCACCCTAAAAAAGAAAAACACTAGTAAACTGTGGAAAACCAATGGAATTCAAGGTGAACGGCAGAGTTTGGGGGAAAAGAAAATCTTATCATAATTATCTCATATGCTAGCAATCTTTGAGCAGCACTCACAAAATTATGCATCTCATAAAGTCTGTAAGTAGCAATTACTACATGCATACTTTCTGCATATCTATGTGATACCTCAAATGCGCATAGGCTTCTGGTAGATAAATAAACCTAGATCTGACATTGAGATGATACAAACAAACAAGTATTTAGGAGAAAATTTTAATTGAGAGAGAACTCCATAGAGTCCAACATAAAGCTAATAAATTGGATGGGAAGTAATCTAAGTTACTAACGTCAATTAGTGGGTGGAAGCTCTACCAACCTCTCCAAGACGCCGAAACGCGCCATAAATGCCTCCAAATATGGTAGAGAAAATAGCATACCAAATCTGAGTGTCCATGAAATAGACCTGGGATAGTCTTCAATTTAGATGTTGTACAGAAGAAGTGAAAACGGAGAAGCTGAAAGAATGAGAAGGCACGCAAATGGATATGCATACAAGAATAACAGGAGCCCATAGTGCAATCACGACACCGATATTGCTTTTTGCTGCAAGTATGCAACCATAAGAAGAACAGTATTAATTAACAAATCTTTACTTTAGTGCATAAGTGTATCCACGTGTATATGTTAATACTCAATTTTACTTCCATTTAAATACCTCGAGGGAAGAATTCATGCCATCTATAAACACTGATGTGAACATTCATGATATCTTTTGTTGGACCTACAAGAGGTTTTATCTGCAAAAGTAAATAACTTCAAGTTTTTCATCATGTATTTTGAGGGCTAATATTTGACATCTGTGTAGTGTAAAAGTGATATCAAAATAAATTAGCATGAAGATCATTAAACAGCAGAAAAATTTCAACAAAGTTATGCTACCCATGGAGTATGAATAATGGCCTTGGACAAGATGAAAAGATTGAATAATGTCCTTGGACTAGATGAAAAGATATTCAAATTTCAGATTAATTCATACAAGTACCTAAGATTTCTTTCCTCGTAAACTATTACATGGAAATACAACTAGAAACAATCTAAAAAGAGAATGTGTGTGCACCACTTCCAAAAATAAGATGAAAAATACACAACCTCTAAAAACTAAATACTTGCAATTTGCCATCCAAGTATGTGTTATAGTATTTTTCTATCAAAGCAAATAGTAGCAAAAAATAGGAATCCCGTTAAGAGCAGTCAGACGAGCAAAATGACAGAATAGAAATGAGGGAAGCACCTCTACGTAAAAACTGAATGCCAATTTTGTAGCCAGGAGGAGAACCCAAAATAATGTGTATCTGGAAAGAACAGCATCACAATCAATATTATAATCCATCATAAAGAATAGCAGAACTTAATGAAAGTTGTTTCTATATAATATTTCAATGCAGTAGCTTACTTGAAAAGAGAAAATGCATCCTCATGCATGCCTCTACCAACATAAAGCCGAGGCTGTAATAAAGATCATATTAGAAGTATGAGATCAAAGACCACAAAAAAGAAACAGAATATATCCAAAGAAGGGAACTCAAAAGCAAGGATATAGACTGATAACAAGCTAAAATTTGCATACCTGGGACCACCACATTGCCAAACTCACAATCTTGTAATCTGACCTCTCAAGATAACGGCGGATGAAAGGGAACACAAACAGCAATGCAGATAGCATGTTTGGTGACAGGTAAAAAAGAACTGCTATGATGAATAATGAAGGCGAACTTGAACCATTGCCAAACCAGTTTTTAATAGTCTGTGCAAACTCTGGAGGATTTTTCCAGCTATATGCATAAGTTACTGGCAACACTACCACCCATGCTGCTGCTGCAACAACTTTAAACACATATCTTAGCTTGACATAGAATGGCATGCTGCGTCTCGATTTCCAGCTCATGATTATATCTAGAACCGCTGCATACACAAGGTGGCATTGCCAACAAAACAATCATAGTTATAATGATTTTTCTAAAACATATAAAGATAAAATAGTAATAGGAGTTAGTTCACAATAAAACCCCTGGAAGCTTCTCATCCTTTGCAAAACTTAAAGCACGTTTCCAAGTTCTTCTTCAGAAACTTATCCAGAACTTTTTTGAAAAAGGAGATATCTTTGACAGTCAGGCCAATCAACTCCCAACTAGACATGTGTTTTCCTTGTAAGCAATCCGAAGAAAATCAGGACAGATGTAGACATCACTGAAGTGTCACTAGTTTATTTAAGTTATTAGTTAGGAATAACAAAGCCCGAGACATCACTGAAGTTATTAGTTTATTTAACCAATGTGATCAATAATTGGTTGTTGATATTAGCTATTAGCTAAGATTAAAAAGTTCCAACAATTACTTGCAGTATAGTAAAACAATGTGACAAACAATCAGTAGACGCTAAATTTCAGTAGCATGGGAACTAGTCATGTTACTCATTTTTAACCCTTCAGCATGATGACATCCAGGGGAGGAGCTAGAGCTATGTCTATAGGTGAGGCAAAACCCAGTAGCTTTGGCTCAAACTTATTGCGTTTAAAAAAATATACTTAGTATGCATAAAAAGATATCAAAGAACCCAGTAAGATGCATTTTCTAGAATTCAAAAACCATAAACTCAAAACTTCAGCTCTGCCTCTGATGACATAAAGCCTCTCTTATTGCATGTTCATTTTAGGTTTCAATCTTCTTATAAGACCTTTGATAAGTCACCTCGAGTGTTAGCCATTGGTCTCAAACAAGGGAGAGTGCTACAAATAAAAGAGTCCCACAGTTATACAACTGGTTTAAACAAGTTGGAGCATTTTTTTTATCACAAAACAGTAGGGGCCTTCTCAATATAACTGATCTTGAGAAACTTTTCATTTAACAATATTTATCAAGATAATTGAAACCAAAAACTAGTTGAGTGCTTCCCCACACCATGAGATATGACATTTCATATTGATAGGATAATACAACTTTCATTTGAATGTCTCCAAGTGATTTACTTTCACATTGTCAGAAGTCACATAGTAAGAAACAAGGAAACTAACTATAACATAAAGGATATTGAATCATAATCTAGCCAGTCTTTGTCAAAAATAAATCCTCACCTTGAGCAAGCTTCAGTATGGCAGCTGTTATGAAAATGCTCATCACTTTCTTGAACACATCTCCTTCAAAAATAGAACCCAGTTGGCCAGATCCATTCCATGCAATAATGATCATTGCCTTCAGTAAACAAGGTAAATCAGCTTCAGAAGACACTCAACATGTCATACAAATAATTAGAAAACAAAAGAAAAAAATATTAAAATAACGGAAAAAGAGAGACTAACCTGCAAGCATAAAATAAAAAAGCCCCACATCCTATCAAAACTCCTAAAGATGTGCCAAAATGAGCGTGTCTCAACAAAATTGATTTTCCCCATCCAATGGTTCCTTTTAATTGCTTCATTTGCCTGAATATGATCGATATTTAGATTAAATGTGCAACACTTGGTTGTGACAGTAATCGTTTCAAATAGCATCATTTAACAATTATAAAGAAATGGATCTTGCGCCTAACTCAACTCAAAAGTTAGCTCAAGAGGTGAGAATTGTTCAAGCTATATAAAAAGAACACTCATCCCATAAGGGCCCGATGTGGGACTCTTCAACACCCCCCACCCCCACGCCCACGCCCAGGGTTGGACATTTGGAGCGTGGCCAATGTTTAATATGGGGATTCAACATCAATACACGAGAATTGGGACGGGTCAATGCTCTGATACCATGTAAAGAAATGGATCTTGGGCCTAACTCGACCACCAAAAGCTAGCTCAAGAGGTGAGGATTCCAAGCCATATAAAGAGATCACCCTTCCCATAAGAGCCTGAGGAGTGACTCTTCAACAACACTCAATATTACAAAAGATGGTAATTAAGGAAATTATGCATGAAATCTCAACAGTAAAACACTGGGGGAAAATAGCAAATGGAAAGTAATGAAATTCTATCATCTCAAAACTGAAATCATGCCAGTTTCCATTACCATAACCAAGTCAATAATGAATACCACTGTTCAAACATTCTCACACACAAAGAACAAGAAGCATATCTTTTTCTCAACATAGGTGTAGATGGTCATGCATATTTATCATCTAAACTTCCTCGCAAATGACCAAGCTACTATGTTAGAGAAAAGCTCATGTACCACCTCTAAGAGAAAAATAATTTAGTTAATTTTATGTTTGATAGCTCATCGATGCTCTATGGGTTCATCTAGTTTACTGGAGCGCATGCAACAGTATGATGGGTTTGATACCTCAATCTTATGCTTAAATTACACAAAATTTCTACTTAAGCACTGAACTACCCTGGATATATACTTAATGATGTTAAAGGGTTTTCTTCTATCATCATAACCATCTTTCAAGAAAGACCTTCCTGAATGTAGTATCTGAATGAATAGCCAGCTCCTTATTATCTAGCTATCCTCACACGTGATGACATTGGTTTATACTTCACGAATACAAGTAATACCTTTACAGCTTATCATGAATGAAGAAGATATGATTATTTGTACATAGTATTACCCTTTTTTAAGGACTTCTTTCTCTTTACTATTAGTTACCGAGAATAAAACCATAGGCATGAATAAAATCTAGTCTGGTAATCTGTACCTGTGTGGTTAAATTAGTTTACTTCTTTGTCTTTTATGTTCTATGTGATGATTTATCTTCCCAGCCTACTGTCATTAACGAAGCCATCATCTTCTCGAAACATCACCTTCCCATTAATAGTTTTATATCAGTTTTTTATCAGTCTCTGGACCTAATAGATATGCCAATCGAGGAAAAGTAAATTCAATTGGCACTAGACCAAAAAGACGATCTTTGAAGGGGTTACTATTATATATGAGGTCTTACTTGAGGTCATTGCTTTCAAGGAACACTGGAACTCCAGGTGCTTTACTTGGAAATAACTGGCCCCGTGCTATATAACCTCTAAGATATTCATAGCAGACCAGAACCATAAGGCATATATGAAGGGTTAATATCACACATTCCCTGGACTTCCAGACGTTCTAATGTGCCCCCTTCTTTAGGTTTGAAAATATCAAAGACAATATCCACCATCTCCCTTATATGTTGACTGGATCAATTTGTGCATTTTCTCTCTAGCAATTTCATGTTATAAACTTTACCTACAGTGATTATAATGTCTGAGCATGTGTCAAAATTATGCTCAACTTTAGATTCACAATTTATTCCCACGCTAAAGTTATTCATTATGGAAACATTAAGGAAAATCTAATGTGATAGAAAATCAACAAGTAGGACATGTCGACAATATATGATATTGTTGGAGAGTGTTATATGAGGGATGGAAACACCAGGTAATAAGCATCTAGCTGATGATTGACCCTGCGCTGCTGAGAGAAGAGAATTGAGCCCAGAGACAACATTAAGGAAAATCTAATGTGATAGAAAATCATCACGTAGGACATGTCAACAATGTATGATATTGGTGGAGAGTGTTATATGAGGGATGGAAACACCAGGTAATAAGTATCTAGCTAATGATTGACCCTGCGCTGATGAGAGAAGAGAATTGAGCCTATAGACAATTAAGTGGAGGTAGACAAGGTTGAAACAGAACATGTATACCAACCTTTTGTTGGTGAGTTGGTTGGTTTCTCTCTTTGGCATAAAACAATTTCACTAAGAAAACACTTTAACAGTTCCAACAGCTAAAGTACTTAAAATAGGAAGATTTTGTGTGTGAAAATCATCTTATGTCAACCAGTAGGAGCCCTTGCAATGAAACTGGAATGACGCTGAAGCATAAAATAATAGGTGATATTACTTACATCAGCCGGTAGTTCTTCAGGAGGAAGATGGAAGAAATCAGCATCAGCACGCATTGGCCAGCCCAACTTGAAGCAATTGACTGACCTACAATGGCATGCAAATCATCAGTGTAGGTTATAAAAGAGAATGGAGATTCAGATAAAGAAAAAGAATGTACCAGAAATATTCATTTAAATCATCATAGTTTCTCCACTGCGAATGTTTTGACTTTTCTTTGCTCCTTTTAGCTTCCTGTTCATTCAGAAAGAAAAGTAAAATAAAATAAAGGTGCACCTCAAAAGGAAATCCTGCGTTTTGGGCTGCAGTGCAGGGGAAATACCTTTGCTATAGTGTTATAGATGGGAGTCACTACTTTCCTCAAGAAAGCCTCATCTGCACCACCATAAGCAGGTTTTATAGTTTCGCCTGTCATGGGACTAACACTTCCGGCCAGCATACCATAAAGTTCAAATGCCATCTGAATCAAGATTTGCAACTAGTAAATGTACTGGGAAACCCAAAAAGTAAAAGCAGCAGATAGGATAAACAGGTCTGAAACTAAACAACATAAGAAATATGAAGTCAGTTTCATACATAACAGCTTGAGATCTTCTAAGAAAGAACGGAAACCGCACCCATCGAGAAGTCTTTTGCCATTAAAAATAAAGATATGACAACT
This sequence comes from Datura stramonium, assembly GCA_018107945.1. Taxonomy (NCBI): domain Eukaryota; kingdom Viridiplantae; phylum Streptophyta; class Magnoliopsida; order Solanales; family Solanaceae; genus Datura; species Datura stramonium. The sequence goes on along the minus strand of JACEIK010000533.1, from coordinate 292,412 downwards.
AATTTCTATGTCCAATGCTCCTCTTTACATTATAACGATATGTATTCAATACCGAGATAAGGGTTAAGTATATGTTTTATAAGTACCGCTATTAACTTTCAACTAATAAACAATTTTTAAAATAAGTAAACTGACAGAATTCACAATTTTGAATTTTTGAACATTCAAATGCCAAGTTCAATAATGATACGAGTGTCAGTCCTCAAAATGGCCAATTTTCGAAATTAAATGAGTTACTCGATCTCTTTATATCATACACTTAGCAACCTTGGATATTCTATTGAGTAATAGATGATGATCAATTAGATACTTGTGACAGATGATTCAAAAGAAATTATAATTCAATGTCTCGGAGAAGTAGTAACACAATGTAAAAGATAAATCATGTTCTAGAACCAAAAAAATAAAATAACAGAAACTGACACAACCAGGTACAGACAAACACTTAAAGATGCAAACAATTACTCCATACATGATGATAAATATAGCATAGACACTCGGGCATGAATCTTAAATTTGCAGCTTCTCCCCATATAAGAAGATAAAGACCCATGTATAGTAATTTCCGCTGTTGCACTTCTTGCTGGATAGTTGGCAGCCTGCACGCAAAAACTCGTAAATTAGTGAACTAATAGACTGGACAAAGTTTAGAAGTCATAGGAAGAGCTATAGTTTGGAGGATATTTGTTATACCAGTCACAATTTAGAGTGGAACGATAAAAGAAATTCAGATTTCCATCAGAATAAAAGTATGCATTAAGGTATACTACTAAGTGAACTCCCAATAAATCTGGTATAACAATATTCTTTACAGGAAAAAATTGATCTTACTTAGTTCTCTTTCCCAGCAATTAAACACCAAAGTTGGCCTTGTCTCCTAGAGTTGACCATCTTCACTTGGCTTTATTAGCTTTTCATGTCTTTTTCTCTTTCCATTAATAACTAGTGATAATTGATTGCAATTAGAATTGCCAACCTACTTAAGATCCCAACTTTACCACTGTTGATAACAGCATGCCAGTAGGCGATAATACTTAGAACTGCAAGGTTATCAGTTCACAAAGCTGACAGTACTAGTAAACAACTCCATATCAACTGATTGATAAAAAGGAGATTTACTCACCAAAGACTGCTCTTGCGACCGAGATACTTGCACCATTTTTTGTAGTTTTTGAAAAGTTTCTTCATAACATCAGTAAGTGCCCGGTCATCCAGCTAGTGATAGTGATGTAGATGTCAACGTCAGAAACAAAAACAAAGAGATCAAAAGTGCTATTTCATATGAAATAGGTGACAAAGAACAACCTTTGGTTGTTGATCAAGCTTTGGAAATTGTCGGATGTGAACATTTGCCAACAACAGAATCAGATGTTCCCGCTGATTCGCCACATTATCTTTCTGCTTGTGAGTTCCAATTACAAAATAACATTGTGAAACAGAGAAGCTCATAATGTTTACATCTCATCTGATGAGTGTTCCCAGAATACTGTACCTGAAAACCAAACATAGCTTGAAGCCAGTCCAGAATATCTTCATCAACTTTCTTCTTATGGTTTTTTGGCCATGGAAGACCCCTTGTATTGCGAAGAGCAGTGACAGTAGCTTGAATCTATGGAAAATGTAAGATAAAGCATATGATATAAGCATCATCAACGCAAAGTCTTGAAAACATGAAAAGGGACTAGAACTCAACCTCAGGATATCTCATAATTGCTTGATTTGAACTATCAGGGTCAAGTGGAAGTATATTATAAGGAACTAGTATCTCAGTCTTCTCGGCAACCTTTGTATGAGCTTCCAAAATCTACATGTGAAATGCATATAAAATAGAGGATAAGCCAGGATGGTAGACAGAGCTGAAGCATATACACAAACATCTGATCCACAACACATATACTTCTAACAATAATATCTCATATTGGCAACGAGGTTATTGGGAGCCCTAGATACCAATAGCAACTTGAACAGATTAGAAAAACATATTTGCAAACGCTAGTTTACCTCATCAGCCACTTCTACAGCTTCTGTCAGGTTAACAGCTTTCAAGACCTCAAAAAGAACAGCAGCTGTTTGGTATGCTTTTGTAAGTCGTGCACTATAAGAAAGCACAAAGAGAAACAGCCAAAAGAATCAGCATGAAGAAAATCTAAGAGCAAAGTAAAGTAAGCAGTTCCAGTATGCCTTGAATATACCGATCAGCTTTATCCGCAGCATTCTGCAAAGCCTGAATATACTTCCTATAGTAATGCTGGTAGAAACTCTGCATTTCACGAGCATCACTTTTTGTCCTTCCAGCAAGAGTCGTTTCATTTTCCTGCATAAATGCAAAAATAAACAAAGTTCCTCAATGTACACATTGATATTTTAGAACTCCTAAAAGCAATGGAAGCACAGAGAAAATAGGATACTAAGTTGCACATGCTTGTAGGATCTAAAGAACAGAAGGTAAATAAACACCAAAAATCCTGGATCAAAGATTTTAGTGGACAATACAATTGCTCATGACTAAGACTGAAGTATGGATGATAGCATGAGCAGTTGGCCAATGATCATCCCATTGAATCAACTTGGAGACAGTTTCTAGATTAAATATTTGTCGCGAGAAACCCTAGGCTAAACACTTACAGCTTCTCATGGCTTTCAAAATCTCTTCTTCCTCATTGGCATCCCTTCTCAATCTTCTTTTAATCTACCTATTCCTTCTTACGTTAAAGGTGTTGTACCTATTGAACTTACCTATATTAAATACCTCACATGAGAAAAGGTTTTCTTGATCATCTGGAAAATCCAAGAAAGATTGCTCCATTCTGTGTGCACAACCAACAATGCTGCATGCAAGTTGTGGTTCTACTAATATGCTTATGTGCTACTGACTTTGCATATGGAGACTGCTATCTGTCCACTTATATCCTCCATATAGTATAAGAATAAAGCCGCAGAAATCTAAATCACAGCAACATGATTTGACTAATACCAGCACACAAAAAATATTAAGTTGAAACATCACCATATTAAACATATACCATGACAAGCATATCAACAGGTGGTGGTATAAAACAGTTTACCTTTTCTAACCGTTGAAGAAGGGAAGTTTTGAACTGGCGAACACCACGTCCACTTGATGTTGGATCTAACCTGTGAGCTTTTTCAAAGGCATAGAATCGACCTGATTTGATTGCAGGAGACAAACTGCATTAGATAGTAGCACAATCTGCAGGATATCATTTCGTCCACCACTACTAAAAACAAAGGAAAGAGGAACTTTGGTTGCACTGGAAGGTAAAGGCATCCTAAAGATGCTAGTTACCATGCAGCAGAGTTATGCTGATTGAACAAAGAAGATAACTAAACTATTAGCTTGATAGCGTGACCATTCAATTGATCATGCGGCAAGGAAATGGAGTAATCCAGTATTTATCATGATAATTAGCTTCAATTATAGTCAAAGGCGGATCCAGGATTTAAAAGTTACGAGTTCAGTCTTTAAGGTTCTTAAATTATCTGTTTACACCTATTATTTTTTGCAATTTACTAGATTTTTACACATAAATTTATGCTACGCGTTGAAACCCAGTGAATGAATGTTGCATCCGCCACTGTCATAGTATAGGCAAAGAGTTATCCCTAACTTCCTTTTTAAGCCCATGAGAACAACTTTTCCTTAGTATATTAAAACAAGTTGTTCAACCTACTTGTCACTTCTACCACAGTTCTTCCAGTTGTTCACAAAAGGAGCAGAGCAGAAAGACAGCATATATTTGTAAAAACACAATGCAGAAAACCTCCCATTTGACTCAAATTTCTATAGTCTGCATTGCCATACAAACAATTTCAAACTGCATACCAATTTCTAACGTATTTCAGAAACAAAATTTTGACACATATACATGGTAAATAAATATGAGCAAAAATCCATGTGCTTCAGCACCAAAAATTGACAGGTATCACTTACATAGATAAGCTACCCTGGGGTTGCTGGGCTCAACCTCGTTGGCAACACGGAGAATGGGTGCAATTTCACTTAGAGATGATGGCACTACCTCACTGTCCATCATTGACTCTCCTAAATTACCAGCAGTCTGCGTCCGCAGAAGACGCCTCTGCGGTTGCAGATCAGATCCCTTTCTCTGGTAAGCCATTTTTCTTTGAGCCTCCAAAGCTCAATTGCAGCTTTCTCTAACCTGCCTATCAAAAGAGATATTGAAAAGACTATGCTGAGAAGCAACAAAACCCTACACCAAAAAAAAATAGTGATCCTATATCCATTACTGAAAAAACAGAGAATGAAACAAAGACTACACATGTTGGCATTCTAGAAACGAGAGAATAATCAAATTTCAGAAGAAAAAGAGAACATAGAAAACTACTACCTACACAGCACTGCTGGTTCTTGATAAACAAAGGCGAGTCACCATGGTTACTTCCCTTTCCACAATTCTCTTTTCTCTTTAATATCAGGACAAACCCATATTTTCCAAGCAATCGGCAGAGCAAGAAAGGAAAGACAAAATAACAACAGAATTTCCCTTTTCCTCCTTGATCATAGATCAACCTTCAAATTTCTCAAAACCCTTCGATAACTTCTTGAGTATCATAGAAAGAGAACCTTCTTTTGTGATCAAAACCAAAAAAAAAACCAACTTTATTCCGATTCCCGCACTTTCTTAAACAAACCTTTTTTAAAATTAAAAAAAAAAAAAACCTTCCTTGAACGATTAATCAAACAGGACAAAAAACAGAGCACTTTCCAGAAAAGGGTATGCAAAGAAAGATAGAAAAATTACCGGATATTAAGCAGAGTAAACAGGAAAGTGACTTGTCATGGTACCGAGAAATGAAATTCTTGGAACTCCTGCTTGATGTGCTTTTGCAGAGCACCAATAGATGACAAAGGAAGTTGTATAGGTAATAATTACTTTATGTGGTGAGTGTTAGAAGTATACAAGGCAGAGAAAGACAGTGACACCTTTGAAAGTGGAGGGTGATGTTCACTCACAAGATAAGAGCTGCCTAACTGACAGTGTGTAACATGAAAGAAGGAAAACATCAGCGCGGGTAAAAAACAAAATGGTAAAGTATATGACCCTTGATTGATTGATTTAGTATCTTAACATTATCCAAATGCCCATTGAGTCAAGTGGCAGGACTAGATATATATACTCTCTTTGGGTGTGTTCGGTACATGGGATTCACAAAATATTTTCAATTTTTTCATCAAAATATTTTTGAAATATAAAAATGGATTAAAAATATATTTAAACTATGAAAAATGGAACAAAAACATCTTTTGTTAATAATTTAGTCAAGAAATATTGTTGTTGATGATAGTTTAGCTCAAAAATGCATCTATTATTACTTGGTCAAAAATATCCCTTTTATAATAAACATATATATATTTTCAAAATACATCTTTTATTAATAAAAATATTATTTTTGAAGAATTTTAATATTTTAAATAACTATTATAAAAAAAAAGAAACATTTATTAATTTTTTCTTTCTTAATCTTGTTTTATCAATTACTCTCATTTTATAATCATAGAAACGTAATATTAATTTTCATTTGGATAATGATAAAAAAAATTACCCAATAGACTATAAAATATTTTTATTTCTTAATATATTCCTAATTGAAGTAGGACTTTTGCTTATATTCATGATTTTAGTTAAAATGAAAAAAAAGGATCAATATAACTCCATCTATGATATTTTAAAGATATTTGTGATTTGAAGTAATATAATAAATTTGCGTGTTTTATAGCATTATGATTGTTGTGTTTTAACTTTAAAATCAAAGCTATGTTAGAAAATACTTATCCTTCTTCAATTCAAAATGAGATTAAGAAATAAACTATTTTCTATTTTAATAGAAAAAATATTTTCTATTTATAAATAGAACTATATAGTAAAATAATTACATAAAATAGCGTGATTTATTAAAATTATAGAAAATACAATTTTCTTATTTTCGATACAATTTATTATAATTATTATGATCTAAATTTCAAACCTGCAATTCCTCCTTAGTGGTGTTGTTTGTTCAATTCCTCCTTAATTAGTATTTTTAAGGGAAGTTAGTAATTAATGGGAGTAAATCACTTTTATGATTTTGGACGTTTTTTTCCCCTTATCTAAATTTTAAATCGAATTCCACATCAGTGTAATTTCTAAATGCAGAGATCGCAAATTTTGGAGAAATTTTCTTTTTCTTTGGTGTATCATCGTCGAAGATTTGGAAAATTTTCCATATATTGATACATGTATCAAAAACCCATCTATCTAAATTGAAATTATGTGTTTCACTGAAATATTGATACATACTAATAAGCTTCAAAAAAATTGATATATATACAAATATAATACATAAAAACAGTATCATTAGTTTCAATATTCAAAATTAAAAAAAAACAGATACACAATCAAAGAATCTATAATCTACAGAATTCTAACATTAAATGTTTTATAAAATGATACAGGTTGGCATACTTGATGAACATGAATGGATAATTTTCAATTTGTAATTTATTCAAGATATCTTGATACATGGGCAATAAATCAAATAATTAGCAAAAAAATTTTAAATTGATACACAAAGTAATATGGATATTTTATATTCATGTATCACTGAAAAGATTAATACATACTAACAAATTGATATAATATATTGGTACACACAAAGCAATACATTGTACATAACAGGTTGGAATTTCAAAAATTTGAATCTTGATACATGTATTAATTCCGCATTGATATGCAAGAAAAGTTTAAAGAAAATTACAATGTATTATACGTCATTGATACACAAATACAAATCTTGAGAAATACGGCAATAATAGATCGCTAATAAAATTTTACGCCGATTTCTTGACATCGGTGAAACGAGCTTCTTCATCTGAAAGATTGCTAATCAAAATTGGAGTTTTGATTTCTTCGATAATGGTATCTCAGGAATAGTTAACGAAGAAATAAGGAGCACCCTCCCATCGACACAGTCTGAGACCGGAGAATAGATCCAGATAGACCAATGAGGGAACTACAATTCTACGCATCTTCTTCACCAAAAATTTCGAATCTTTTTTGCTTTCTCCGGAGATGTGCAATTCTGCATCCGGATCTCATGGATGAGAGAGAGGGGATTGTGAAATAATGAAAATGTTGAAAGAGGAAAAAAGAGGTGTGAGAGATGATAAGTTAAATGAGTCCACCACCGTACTTAGGACTAGATCCTCTAATTAAGTTGTACAATATAAAGACACAAACGAGATAAAGCGACAAAAGATAAAACACACGAAATGTTCACGTGGAAGCATAAACTGCTGAGGGAGGAAAAAACCACTACCTACCACATAGGATTTCTATATGCTGGATCGAGCAACAACGATTACGAGACTCTTGTAATCCTAAGAGATTAAGTTGTTAATTCCCTTTAACAACTCTATTACAAGATTTCAATGTTTTAACACCATTACTATGCAACCAAGCTAACTCTAAATTTGGAACATAAGAGTGATTCTAACTAAAACCTCAACTAACTCTAGTTGACAACCTTTCTAGAATCATCAGGTTATATAAAAGAAAAGGCTTACACAAACTTTATGTTTTCTAGCTTTTACAACTCAAAGCAAACACAACTTCTAACAATGGCCCTAAGATAAGAATGCATGAGCACCAACTTCAGAGATGGTCACTTCTTCAGGAAATGAGGAATATGCTTGAGGAGTGTGTATAATTTCTTGTTATTTGGCTTATACTTTTTGATATTTCAAAAATTAGGATAAGTATTAGACACACAAAATCAGAAACCAATCCCATTGATCTAGTACATTTGACTATTTGAAGTAAAGGATTCTTGCACTCTTGCTACACTGCACAACTTTTGCAGAAATAGTACTATTGATAGTACATGTGAAGTTTCCTTCAACTCGGTAAACAATCACTTTTCAAGGGATTGAAATGAGGGAAGCGGAGTCCCTACATGGTCTGTCAATCATAAACCAACAATATAACAATTTTCCCACTTTTTGATGATGATAACCATATCCACCAAGTTTCTTCCCCTGCGGTAGGGGGTCCGTCACCACATCGGCTTTTCCTCCTACCTATAGTCCCCCTAGATAATCCAACAAAGTTTCGGGAAAAAAGCATTCCCCCTGCAGTATTCTCACATTAACCCACATACGATATCTTCCCTTTTGGCATCATTAAAAGCACCACGGTAAATCAAAATAAAAAGCAACAAATATGATAACTAATGGCGCTGGAGCAACACTAACATGAGTGAGACATAAAAGTAAGACAAGAGAAATAGATAATAGACACAAGGCAAAGAGTTTCATTCAATAAGTCGGCTTTGCATATAGTCATAGAACAAAACACCCAAACAGTCCAATAATATGTCATAGCAAAGAGAGAGGGAAAGATAGGTTGGATAAGAGTAGCAAAACATCAGGAGGGAAGGATAGGGAGGGATAGGGATCCGAGGGTCCAGCTTTGGGAGGGAGAGCGGTGATGCGGTCGTGGAAGGTATCATGAGCTTAGGCGGCTGCTTGATTAACTTTGACCTCGCCTTTAGTGCTTCATTTTCTATTGTGAACTAAGATCGGACTGATTTCTCAACGGGGTTGGCCTTGAGGCTCACGATTTATGCCTCCTTTTGAGCAAGTAGACCCGTCGATCGCTCAATTTCAACAATCGATTTCCCTTGTGAGGCTATTAGATTAGACACCGAAGTTGCCCTTTCCCACCCCTTGCTCCTTCGTGACACACATTTTACTCTTCAAGAGTCGTGAGTGAGAACATTTATTTTTTAAGTTCCCACAATACCCGGACCACATTTTACTTTGAAAAATTCAAGAGCCTATTCAACAAAAAACCATAAGCGAGTAGTGTTTCCCGTCTTTGATGGTCATCGCCCTTATGCAAGTGTTCAATCATCCACAACCCAGAAGCCAATTTAATTGGTTGAAAAGTACTCGACTTCCATCAAAGAAAGGTCGAGGCTCACGCGATGGTTCTCTTCTCGTCAGTGGAAGGAGGACCTTGTTACAAACTCAAATAGGTTGATACTCCTTCATTTTCTTTTTCAACACTCGTTCGCACAGTCTGATTCTCAATTTTCAAATAAGTGAAATAAACTTCCTCCCTTGCATACTCATTGTCGTGACACAGTCATGTGGACACCTTAAGGATAGCCCCAAGGGTCTTCTCATTAAGCGATGAGAATTCACCCCATTTACCTTGGTGAATAGCTCCGCTCCATTCTCATTAAACATGATCTCGCTGATAGAGGAATTTTTGGACTCTTTCTTGTGCGGTTAGGACTTGGAGAGTGCAAAACAAATGTCTCCACGATTGGCCGAGCCATCTCGGCCCCAAGCTCGGTCATTCCCATCCATATCAATAATTTCTGGATCAAATACCCTTCCCTCGCGGCACTTTCTGCGACTTCAAAATTTGTTATGCTCTTCTCATCGAGACACGATTAAGACTCGAGTTCGGGCACATTTGGAGGAATACAGGTCTCTCGTCGACCAGCTTGTGATCTTAAAAAGGTTCTTCCTTGAGGAATTATTGGAGAGTCTTTCTCTGTATGTTCTTATCATCAACTTTTTGATCCAACAACTGCGTGTTTCCCTGCTTTTTCTAGGTGGCAATCACCTTTCCTTTAGGAAGCTTGTAAGAAGCTGTCTTTCCTCTTTGGAACTTGAGACTTTTTCCTTTTCCTTGCTCACCGAGTCTTCTAAACCTTCCTTTTTCACCAACACCTTTTCTTTGTGTCTTACCTTCTTTACGATCCACAGTAATATCAAAATTTGAATATCCTCTGCTCCTCGATTACCATTTTTCATTAGGTTGCTCCTCTTCGTCTTGAACTTGACTTGCTTTTAGGGCTTAGATCCAAGAGTTTCCTTGTTGATGCTCTGGTTTTGTGTGCCCGAACAAGTTCCCTTAGTAGGTTTCTTGGGCGTGAAGCACTTTTATGAACTTTCCATGAAAGCGGTTGCTCGTCCCTTCTTTTGTCCTGGCACACCATACGGATTTCTAAAAATATTGAGATCACGTAGTACCATCCCATTTCGGGAAGAGGAAGCCAGGAGGTCGTAGAAGGGGAGGGAACTTCCGGCATGGGTTAAAATGGCTCGGCCCTAGGTTGGTCACTTCTCCGTGACTGACCATGGAGGTTGAAGAGGCGTGCAACCGGGTTTTTGAATGGAAGCTTACATTGTGGAAGCAAAAGCATCGGAGATTGGATCGTTTGATGGAGTCTCTACAGGTCATGAGAGGAGATGTGATTTTCAAGGGAAGAGTGGCGAGAGGGGTAGCGAGATATAGGGTTTTCTAGACTTTGTTCGATCGATTCATCGGAGGGTTCGAATGCGAAGTTAATACAATGTTCAAGTCACACTAAAGGGGTTTGAGGGGCTAAATGGGGTTTGGAAAAAGAGTTTTCAAATGGAGTAGAGGAGGGAATCGATTCCATGGTTTCCATTGAATAGAAAGTGGGGGCAATTTTGATTAGCTTTGAAGGAAGAGGGATAAGATATGATTTTAGTGAGTGAGAAAGAAAATAATAGAGAAGAAAAGGAAGGGTTTACGAAGAACAAAGGGGAGAGAGTATTCGATTAGCTTATGAAGGAAAAGATTTGAAATGAAAAGGAAATGATTGAGAGGTTTTAAGAAATTTAGAGATCTGTAGAATCGTGAAACCGTTTGGACTTAAAGAGTGTGTGAGAAAAAGAATGCAGGTGATCGGGTATCGGTTGGAATAGGCGAAAAACAGAGCTTAGGCGACACAATCTTTAATATTTGTTCATTAGTGAAGAGTGCAATGCTAACCTATAGGTAGAACCTGGTCCCCATTTGAACTGAATCATATGTGCCCGAAACATCTTGTCTTGCCCGACCTTTTGCTTTTTCACATCCACCATGCGTGTATATCTATGAAGGTATGGAGAGTGATTAAGCACATCGTTTGCAACTGCTAGGATACACTGTGACACGATCATAGCCAAGAAAAGAGGGGAAAATAATTCGAAGAAATGAAGAAGAAAGAAAAATTAATTCATCTTGATCGACCACACAGCTTGGTCTATTTCTTTCAAACAAGTCCTGTTCAAGGCCTTAGTAAAGATATCTCTGATCGATCTTTTGTTCTACAAAACTACACTCGAGATATTTCCTTCTCCATATTGTCCCTCGAAAATGATGTCGAATATCATATGCTTGGTTGTTTTTATGTTGCGGGATTCTTAGCCATGTTGAGAGCCCTTGTATTGTCACGTATTAGTGGTGCACATTCGGGTAGGAATTTCAAAATCTTTGATTGCTACCTTATCCACAACAATTGAGCACAACATGATCTGTATTCCTGAGCTACGCTTGTTGTAGAATGTCTTGAATTTTGCTCTTATTGTGAGATCGGTGAAGGGCCTCTGAAATGAGCCATCCCGAGGTAGTTTTTGTCAACCGAGGTTCGACATAGTCAACATTAGATAGCTAAATAAATCAAAAGAGCTTCGAGAGGATAGAAGAGAACCAAGTCAATGATTCCTTTGAGATAGCTGAGAATCCTTTTACTTCGGCTTTAGGATAGAGATTCCTTGGGACAAGCTTGAAAGCGAGCATACATGCCTACACTTGAACACAATATCGAGGCCTATTGTTTATTAGGTATATAAGTGATCCAATGATTCCTCTATACATGGTTTGATTCTTTGAAGGACGGGTTAAATTGATATCTAGTTTTGGAAGCGGTTTATTAGATATCAATTGGCTTGGCATTATCCATTTGAAATCTTGTAAATAGCTCCTTGATGTATTTGTTGGTGATCATAGTTCTATTTTCGACCTCTGGGACATAAAATAAGAAAGAAATTAAGTTCTCCCATCGTGCTCATTTTGAACTCGTTCCCTTAAGCTTAGCAAAATTCTTCCATAAAAGAGTTGAGGGTTGCTCCAAAGATGATGTCATCGATATATAACTGAACAATGAGAAGGTTCCTCCCTCTAGCCTTGAGAAAGAGAGTATTATCAATTTTTTCCTCCCTCTTAAATCCATTATCCGGGGAGAAACTTAGATAGTCTCTCATACCATTCTCGATGGGCTTGGTTTAATCCATATAGTGCCTTGTCCGGCTTGTACACATGATGAGGTCTATCAATATCTTCAAAGCACAGGGCTGCTTCTAGACTTCCTCGTTCAAATATCCATTCGGAAAGGCACTTTTGGCATCCATTTGGTAACAATTTTGAATTTCATGAAGGAAGCTGGCAATCGACATTGAATAGCCTCCACATTCTTGCCACGAGTGCGGATTTCATCATAGTCAATTCCTTCTTCTTGATTATATCCACTGAACCACCGAGTCTATCCTTGTTTCTATTTGTGACACTTTGTTCATTCAGCTTATTTCTCAAGATGCTGGTCCCACTATATTTGTTCAATACGATGGCACTTGGAACTAGATGTCATACTTTGTTTTTTTTCAAAAGGGCCCAGTGGAGTTCCTCTGCGTTTCATTGACCCATTCAACATCGCCCGGAGACTCCTTTATATTTTGGGTTCCATTTGAGATAAAAAGGCTGAGGATGCAAACATGTTCCAGTCTTTGATTTGCGTGCATGTTTGAATCTAGGGGTGATAGTAAATTGTCAGGCGGATGCGTTGGTCTGTGTTCCGGTTGGATCTTCTTATAGAAATTTCTCCGTCTTCTTCTGGTCCTCTCTCTGCAGGTTGTTATGCATTGATCCTCCCTTAATGATCTTCCTAGCTTGCATTCTCCATTGCATCATTTCGGGAATATGATTTTCTTCTTGTCTTGAATCCTCCGTGGCCGGCCCAACCGTTTTTCTCATATGTTTTATTGATTCTTCAAGTAGATCATGATCGGTGCAACTCTTTGAGTTTGTCATAGTTCTTCAAGCTCATCATCATTGATCATGTATGTATCCCTCAGCTTCCCAAACTCATCAAATATGACATGAATGCTTTCTTTAACACATTGAGTTCTCTTTAGTATAGACCACTATGTGCCTTGCTATTTAATGGTAACCTGGGAAAATTCCTACAATCACTTTTAGGGTCAAATTTTCTAGATTATCCTTACTATTATTCGGCATAAAAGCATTTGCATCCAAGAACTTAGGTAGTTGACATGGGCTTCTTCTTTTTCAACGGCTCATAGGGAGATTTCCCAAGCGGGGACGGACCTGTTCACCATATAGCGAGCGAGTGTTGACTCTTACTTGCCTAAAGGACATAGAAATCACCCATCTATCGGTAGAGTTCTAAAAGTATCCACAAGAGTTCGATTTTTCTTTCCACCACTCCGTTCTATTGCATAGTTCTAGAAAGCCGAGAGAAATTATGAATTCCGCAGCGGCACAAAAGAGAATCAAATTTAGCATTCTCGGTCGGTCATGGTATCCTGCTGATATTGGGTTTACTTCTTGTATTTGATTTATGAAAAGGACTCAAATTAGAATGTCTCATCCTTTGAACAAAGAAACATTGTCCAGGTGTATCTTGAATAATTATCTTCGACCACAAAGATGAATCTCTTTCCTCCGCGTCTTGCAATTTTAATGAGTCACCTGAAATCCATGTGGAGCAACTCGGCGGTCTAGAGGTACTAACTTCCTTATTATTCTTGAATGAGGTCTGGTGTGTTTTCCTTTGACACAAGCTTCACATAATTGATTAAGAGCAATTTACCTTAGGAAGTCCTCGAAGACCCGAGGTCCTTTGACACCAATTTATTGAGAAGAAGTGTTCTTACATGCCCCAAGTCTTTTGTGTCATAGGGTAACTTCATCCTCAACCACACTTAAATAGGTGAGGCCATCCACGGCCTCCCGAGTCGGGATCAACGACATACATGCTTTCTTTACACTGTTGAGCTATCAAAACCACTTTTCCTAATTGAATATTGGTTACTGTGCATACAACTGAGAAACTTAACTTCATTCCCTTTGTGACAAATCGAGATACACTCGAGAAAACTATACTTCATCCCGTTGACATAGAAGAAATTTTTTAATAGCATGTTCAAGTGCTTTCCCTATCTTCCATACACCAAGAATGTAATCCTTACTTTCCATCTCCAAAGGACAAGGCCTTGGCGAGCCTTAAGTGAGAGAAAATTTTTGATTTCTCCGAGTCATATGTTTTGAGTAGCCCTTATTCATATGCCATTTCGCATTGCTCCTATAAAGCCTTTCACCGAAACGAAGTCATGGATTATGTAGCAACCTATCTAAGTTGAGTTTCCAAAAGCGAGATAAGAAAATCGGGTTTCTTTTCGTCCACCGGGCAACTTGATTTGAGACACATGGGGACCCGGAGTACCTGTTGTTCATCAATGTTTCGAACCATCCGGACTCGCTTCTGAGCATTTCACCTAGACATGCGGATTAGACTTTAGATGGCCAATTTCTCCCTTGTGGCTACACAACAGATTATTTGGATCGAGATACATATTTGCTATAAGTTTATAGGGTGGACAAGTCTTCCTATATCAATCACTACGATATTAGACCTACGATTAGTCGGTTTGTCGGGACTTAGGAAATGGTATTTGAGAGACTTATCAAGATCGGTCTTGATTTGACCATTTTCACTCTCACAGCTCGAGTTTCTTTCAAAAGATATAGTAAGTTCCAATTGAGAATTTTTCAATTTAGCTTCAAGCTCAATGTGTGAATTTTTCTACATCACTTCCAGTTCCATTTTTAATTAAAGAGGTTTTCGGACAACGACTCTTGGCATTTCTCATTTAATTCAGCTAGGCTGCAATCGGCTTACAATTTTCTCGAGATTCAAGATTATCAATATTCTTATTTAGGGCTTTCTTTTCTTTAGTGAGATCACAAAAGGAATCAATTAACACACTAGCTAGATATCTCTCTTCTTTTAAGTTGTAATCCTTCAGATTTTTCTTAATGTCGAAAGGTTACCTCACTGCTTCTTCGTCTCTTACAGTTGGCCATGAATACAAACATTGAGTTGAATGGAGAATCATCATCTTCAACATCCATCATTGAAGCATCTTATGGTGCTTCGTCATTTTCTAACTCACCGGATGGTCTATTGTCTTGCTTGAGCTTGTTTACGATTTATGGATGTGATCTTCTCTTTGAATTTATTTAGGACCGTCCTTCTTCGGGCTTTGTCGGCATTAGCTCTCATATTGTTCCTTGTAGTCAACCTTGTGCATAGGAAAGTCTTTGATGAAGTGACCTGGTTTTCCATATTTATGATAAAGATCATTGGACTAGGACCCGTATTGGCATTAGATTTCTTTTGAAATCCTCCTTCTCGATCACCTTTTGAAATCTTCTTGTTAAATAGGCCCATGTCTTCATGTTCTTTACTTGAATTCTTTGAGTGCTTTTGAGAGCCAACCCCTGTCTTTCCTTGGTTCACTTACTTTGCTCTTCTTGCCTAATGAGCTTATAGGTTTTCAAATTACCTATGAGTTGTTCATCCATGGTGAGAATCTCAAGGTTTCGGGCTTCGGTGATAGCATCCACCTTGCTCTCACGATTTGGGAAGAATGCCAAGAATCTTCTTTACTGTCTGCTTGGTTTTATCACCTCTCTGAATGATAGAGTTCATTTGTAATTGAAGTGAATCTAGTGTGCATTTCTTGAATAGATTCTCCTTCTCTCGCCGAAACTTGTCTCATATTGTATAGTGAGCATGTCGACTTTAGATTATGACTGGCTTGGTGCTTTAAGCGTTGTTAAAAGGCAATCCCGAGATCTCTTTTCTGTCTCACAAGGCGAGATTCGGTTGTATTCATACGGACTATGTCACATGCAAAAGTTTTTGGCCTTGTAGTTAGCTACTCAAATACACTTTGAAGTCACCGTCATTATATTCCCTTCTAGTCTTGGAAACGGATGTGGTAGTTTCTCCTTCTTGCTTTATGAACATGGGCACATAGGGCCATACATAATGATGTCCCCGAGTTCCTTTGTCTTCGGCCATGATGAAATCATGCATACGAGTCTTCCACCATCCATATTGTGGCCATTGAAGCTTGAGGAAGTCTTATAGTAGGCCCGCCTTCTTCAGTTGTTAGTCTTTGCCATATTTTACGAGGATTCTTTACAGGTATTAACTTTTGAAAAAACCTACTATGATCCCGATTGATAAGTTATATGAGTCGCTTGCCCATATTAGAATTTAGGTTTTTGATTAGGTTGCCTGAATAAAGATCTGAACGGATAAAACGTAGAGATACGCACGTGCTGCAGAGGCCATTACTGTGCCAAGCAGAAAGAAGGTTTTCTACTACATATAGCTCAGATCGGCGCTTTGGGATATACAGGTGTAAGCCAATCTCTTCCACTTGCAACAACTTAATTACAAGACTTCAATGTTCTAACACCATTACTATGCAACCCAACTAACTCTAACTGGAACAGAAGAGTGATTCTAGCTAAAACCTCAACTAACTCACAGTTGACAACCTTTCTAGAATCATTCAACGATTACAAAGAAAAAGGCTTACACAAATTTCATGTTTTCTAGCTTTTACAACTCAACAAGCACAACTCTAATAATGGTCTTAAGATAAGAATGCATGAGCACTAACTTCATAGATGGTCATGCGAGAAAATGAGGAATATGCTTGAGGAGTGTGTGTAATTTCTTGTCTTTTGAAAACATATTTTTGGTTTTCCAAAAAACTAAAATAAGTAATGGACACACAAAACAGAACCAATCCCATTGGTCTAGTACATTTGACCAAGCGGAGTAAAGTTCTTTGCTCTTTGCTGCACTCTCACCAACTTTTGCGAAATAATACTATTGATAGTTGTGTGGGGGTTTTCACAAAACATTGAAACAAGCCTCAGGATCGGGAAACAATAGAGCAAGTCCCTACATGGTTACGTCAATCATCAAAACCAACAATTTAAATAGAGAAATCGGATGAAATTTTGGGGGATTTAGGAGAAAAATTTTGGGCAGTTATAATGAGAGAATAAAGGGATTAAATTGGAGAGAGAACGTAGTAAGTTGGAAAAAAATATAGAAATTTGACACATTACTAATTGTTTTAAAAAAAAAAATAATTAGCTATTTTGAAATTATTTTGCTATTTTTATCAATTTTTAATAAGTTTGCCAATTATTACTAATAGCTAATTTAAGTTTGCTAATTTATGTAATTTTCCTATATATAATCTATATTATGTCGGCTAAAAGAGTACGTGAGATTATTCTATTTTAATTGATAACAATATTAAAGAGGAAAAGAATTACTTCTAATTTTTATTAGTTAAAGAGATTTTGAAAAAAAAACACAAGAGGATGGTTCTTTAAAAATAATGTTTTTATTAGAAAAATAATGTGGTTATATATATATATATATATATATATGAAAAAGACATTATTGACCCAATTAAATGTAATAAGGCATTTGTGAGCCGTATTAACAACAAGAATATTTTTGGATCAAATTATTAAAGGAGGACATTTTCGCTCAATTTCACAAATTTAAAAGCATTTTTGACTCTTTTCCATTTTAAAAATATACTTCTGCATCAAAACAACAGCAACAGCAAATAATAGCAGCCCAAGCAATAAATATAATTCCGTAAAGAGGGGCGAGAGAGGGGGAGGGGTTGAACAAATCAAAGCAATCCAGACAAGAAAATAATGGATGAAAAAAAGAAAGCATGTCAGCATCATCTAAAGTATTTTTCTCATAAACTAAGTTTCTTAAAAAAAAAAAAAAATTTCAAGGACAATAGGAAAAACAAGTTCCACAAGTGATATTGAATTTATTATCTGCTCCTCATCCACGAATGCCCCCAACCCATTCCCTCTGCCATCCTCGAACCTCCATTCTTACCTATCTCATCCTTATAGTATTTTATTAGATTATATACAAATATTTTTTTAAAATAATATTTTTTACTAGAAAATTGCTTATTTTTTTTATAAAAAAAATTATGTTCAGTCAAATGGTACATAATTTAAGATGGAAAGCAGTGACTAAGTGGCCACTTGAACATAAAAATTGTGAAAACAACTTTCGGCGGCCTTTTGAATTTTAAAAAATTATAAGAACTTTAATATCAAATTTTTTAGAAAATAAAAAAATTATCCATGATTAAATAAGCACTAATAATGAGATTTTTATTCCAACTTGGTCCTTCTAAGAGTATTGTTATAGTAGTTCTTTTCAATCTCAAGTGTGGTGATATATATAAATAAATAAATTAGTATTTCAAAATATTTTATAATTTTACTTAGGTGATATATAAATAACTAAATAAGTTATTATTATTATTATTAGAAAAACTATTATGTAAATGAAGAACAAACAGAAATAAAAAAAGTGTGAATGGCCCACACATTATCCAATCAAATTCAATTGGCATATTATAGCACTAATAATAATCTATTCAAAATACCTACTTTATTAATTAGTGATAATGTGTTATTAGACAAATTACTAAAGCCTCGCACTACATTTAATTAGACAAATTTCAAACTGTAAAATCACCTATCTGAGGTTCGGAATTTAATTAAAAAAAAACGTGTTTGGTTTGAGGCCTTTCTTTGCGTTATAACAAAATATAATATCTTATAACTTAAAATAAAATATCAGTTAATTTGAGATATTTTTAAAAATATCCTTTCTATCTTCTAAGATTTTATTGATCTTATTTATAAAATTTTATTATTATTGTAATAGTTAAATAAAGATGGAACAATAAATATACGGAAAAGAAAGGGAGTAATTAAGGTGTCGAAATTAAATAAAAAATGCAATTTCCATCGTACAGCCAATCAATATGTCCAGTCAAATAAACCAGGCTCCACACACTCCCATAATCAAACAGAATCAATCAACAGTTAACGGGAACTCTTTTAGGATAGTCATCCTAGCAATTATTTGTATTTAAAGTTAATGCCATTTGTCGATTTACTAACCCTTTCTAAATAAAATAATATTCTTTTCATTTTAATTTGTGTGATATTATTTAATGTGTATTAATTTTTGTTCTTGAAAATAGATCTTGTAAATAATGGTAAAATATGAGAACTAACATTAAATTGAGATAAAGTAAGTCACATTTTATGGTGATTCAACCATAGTTATTTGAATTTTACTGCGTCAATTACATGTGTATGTATAAAAAAAAAATCTTTATATAGTTTCAGCATGGAATGACAAGGAAGGAATCTATTGGATAAGGGAAAAAGAAAGAAAATATCTAGTCCATGAGAAAATGTTAAAAGAAGTTCCATACGTCAGTTCATTATATAGTTTAGGAAAAATATGACTTCAGAAAACTACTACGAACTTGCACGTCAATTTGTTCACATCTTAAAAGACTCATAAGAGTGAGTGGAGGAGTTCTTTATTAAAGTGGTAGTGTATTTTCCTTCTGAAAAATCTATCGATACGAAATTTTGTATTTGATAGCCGATAACTTGTTTTGGAAGCTGCCAAAATACAAAAGAGGTCGGCGATTTTCGATAGATGGGAAAAGCTATGGAGAGATTAATTTATTTTTAAATATTATAATTTTAATTAAATTACATGTTTTTTTTGTTTTTTTAATTAAAAATTATAAGTTAGTTGTAATTAAATAAAATGGATCGTATTTCAATTTATTTTATTTTGCTTTTCTAAGAAAAAAATTTATTTTCAATTATTATCTTAATTAATAATCCATAAGTTTTAGTTCATCTAAATAGAATTTCATTATGCACTTTATGAAGTTTCAGTGAAATCCTTTTTATAGCCTTTGTCCACCGTCATTAAGTAAGAGATAAGAGATGAGCTTATGTGGTTAAAAAACCTAATGAGCTCTCCAAACCCCTAATAAACTTAACCTTTGACCTGAGATGATAGTGTGTATTATATTAAGAAGATGAAATGACAAAACTGTTTTTGTATTTCATGACTACTTTATTAATTTGTTATTTGCATTTTAATCCTTTTAGCTATTTTCGAAAATTATACTCAATGACTTTAAAAATAGATAGCAGAATTTTCAAAGCCCTGTGCCCGTTACACAACACTGCAAAAATCAAAACTTATTATAACTTGAAATTTTGTCCATTTGCCTTAAAAGTTAAAAGTTTTGCTCACAAGCAAGCGAATCAAACATTCAAGATCACCCATCTTTAAAATATTCTCTCTCAGCTGATTTATTAATCAGATTCTTTTAGAAGTTTCATCTTTTACCAGCTCTCCTAGACAAAAGGAGAGAACAAGATGTTCACATTTCTAGTGGTGAAATCCCTTTCCTTCTTTGCCAATGGATTAAAAATAAAAAGAAGCGAAAATAATACAATCAAAAATGAACTAAATATTAACTTCAATTTTCCCATTTGTAAATTAAAAGAGACGCCTTGATAGACATATACCAAAGCTGTAACATGCAAATTCTCGAGTAACTAAATTACCCAAGAAGAATCTGTGAATTACATGGTTCATAATTATCATTAGATGGCAATCAAGAATGCGACTAGTAGTAGCATTGACACAATATTATTTTTACATGCTGGATCAGCGGTGCGATGAATTCTGAATAAAGAGAAATGAATCCACTAGACTAAGTTCAAAATTCAGGGACAAGGCTCGACAAACCATACCATTCACACAAATTCATTCCAAGTTTGAACAAGAGTGTCCAACCACATGCAACCTATCTTGTCCCCGAGAAAAGACTGCTTCGTCAAGCAATTTATTCATAAAGATTATACAGTGCTTTATGCTCGCGGAAATTTCAAACACTTCATGCTTTCTTGCAATAGTTCTCAAGCCACTCCATTAGCGACACTCTTTGGCCTCTCTAGCGGCAATCCAAGAGCTCGGTCCCAAATTAGCTATAAAGATCGAGAATAAGTATCAGTAGAATTTCTAGGGAAGTTAAACAGAAGAGAAGGCACCATTAAAAAATAACCATAGTAGAAAGTACCTGAGAGCAAATGCCAAGAGCTCTTGATACGCCAAAAAGGACTGTATAATATCTGTACGGAAAAATGGACAGAAGAAGACATCAAAAGCTTTTGAGCCATTTTTATCCACTCAATTTTGTAGGCAATATGGATAATCTGTAATACCTTGCTTCAGTTAAACCATAATAGTTCAACAACACACCACTGTGGGCATCAACATTGACCAAGGGTTTTAACCTGCAAAATAATCCCCAGTCAATGAACAAAAAGCATTCTGCCTGCACTAAAGATACATGAAGTGCCAAATCCAAGAGCAGCTGAGGAAGAGCATCAACAAAAGAAGACAGCAGCTTATGGGATCATCAGAAAACAAAGCATAAATTAGATTTTATGGAAGTTCCATATGAAATAGGAAGGCTGAGGAAAAATCTGAGAGATGATACAATAATTCTGAGTGAATCACAATGACTACTGAATTAAGGGGAAAGTGCTTACATACAATGGATAAAGGTACCAATACCTCACTCTAATCCCATTTCGATTAGGCAGCCATGCATAAAAAGTGATAATTTCCTAACAACCTTAAAAATTCAATTAAAATCTTAAAATCCATATTTTAAGTTCTTCCAATATTTTAAAGCCAAATCATCTTATAGTTGATTTTGGGTAGCTACTTATACCGAAGCTTGAAAAAAAAAAAACAAAAATAAAAATAAAAATAGACATATATGACAATCATGCTAAATTGCTATTAAAGGCTGAAGCAATTTCAGTAACAATGTAGATGAAAGATTTACTTTGCCAAGTTCAGTAAGAACAGGAGGAACAACTTAGAGTTTTGGAAACCTGCAAGAACGAAAAGCCAAAAAAGAACATGATGGAAAATCCAACACATTGAGTAAAAGAGCATCATCAATGTACAGCTTCAGGCTTCTAAGAACTAACCAGTTGAAACAGTGGATCTTCAGGCAAATGCTTCATAGCAAACTCTCTCTGTATGTATATCTTGGATCCAGTCTTGCGCAGAACTCCATGCCCAAAACCAGGGACGAGCCTGCGATTTGAGAATGATAAAGCATTTCAAACTCAAAGAATATGGGATCGTGACTATAAAGTTCTCCATCATCTATCTAACCAACATCCTAACCTCCCAAAAAGGGAGAGAAAGAGACAGAGGGAGAGAGAGAGACAGACAGACAGACAGGCAGGCAGAAAGAGACTATTATCGTATATATATATATATATATGCACACAGTATAATACACACACACACACACACACATATATATAGAGAGAGAGAAGTTTTTAGAAGACTCAATCAACACGTTAAGATATGAAGAATAAAAACTAAGAAAAGGTTTTGTTTGAGACGAAGTCAACTACCAAATCTCATTTGAGGAGTAAAGTTCAGTAACCATGATGAGAAGAGCAGTTGATAAGACAAACAGAATTGATAATCATTTGATATTTTCAAACACTGTATGAAATATAAAAATGACGCTGAACACAGAATTAACTCTTTGGACGTCATAACATGTGATGGCAAGTCAAACTTTTCATCTAAAGTGAGCTCCAATTGGTTGGAAAACAAAATTAGCAGAGTCACATAGAAATATGCAGAAAGCATAATATACTACCTTGCCACTGTTCAATGTTTTCCAAACGTAGTCTTTCAACTGCTCTTTGGAAATGTTCTCCCCACACTCTTCTACAACAGATTTTATCCATAGCAAAACTTCCTGATGGCAAAGCAGAAAGTGACAGCTGGGTCAACTTGAATCATCCAGCAGTACAGAATGCAGTAAAAATAATAATACTAAAAGAGTATATCTGAGGAACTGCTGCTTACTTGAAAATTTCTGAATTTAATAGAACCAGACAAGACGACAATACCATCTGGAGATAGTGAAACTTTTAAGTTATTGTGTAACATAGTTAACAGAAACAAACATAATTTTTAAATGAGGGAAAAGAATACTTAAATTATTGGCACCATATGATCAATGGATGAAATTATTAGGGCGAATGAATAAATTTACTTAACAGCTGGCCAAATAAGCAGAGGCTTTCCATCAAATCATAGAGTCCATTTTGGTTTTTATTCATATTGTAGCAACAACAACGTACCAGAGTAATCCTGATGCGGGATCTGGATTATTCATATTTTGTAGATAGAAAATTATTCATTGAAGCATATGGTGCAGCAACAACCATGGTATGTTAAGTTGTGAAGAATATTAGTTAGAGAATAGAGCTTGTTTATCTTAGTAACTATAAGTTTTGTCCTCCAGACTCATTCAAATTTCACATATCTTTTTCCAACTTAAGTAGCACACATCAATTTATTTGATCCTTGGGTGATAGAATAAATATTAAATATACAGATGACAATAGGCAAAAGGGAAATTTCAGCAAGGGAAATACCTAGTGTGCAATCAAAGCAGTACAGAAGAAACAAAAGCATTAAAGCAGACAAAGCACCTGATTGGCTAAACCATGAAGTGGTCCAGCTAAACCATTCAGAGCAGCAGCGAAGGAGAGGTAAGGATTACAAGCACTTGCAACCTGAATTTAAGTAAATTAGTGCCACTGAGAAACCTGACAATAGAATGTTGACTTATGAAAAGTCATTGAAAGTACTAAGCTATTGTATATGCATATTCCCACTTGACGAAGAACTCCATGGTAAGAGTAAAGACTACTAAACACTTAATTTGTCCATAAACCATAGAGTAAATCGCGCAAGTGACCAGTGTGAGCACTGACATTACCACCTTCATGATCACTGCAACAAAACGAAATCAGTGTCAACTGGTTATAGGATACATGCAACTGGAAATCCTGATTACCAGGATAGACTTTAAATACTCAGAAGCAAGTATCATAAAGTAGTTATCATAATTCAGGTGTCAAATTAACCTGTGTATCGTGACATAGAGCCTCATAAGTTCATGCATGTCAGGGCTACTGAAACCAAGCATGTGAGCAAAATTTGCACCATAATCCAGGGATTCATCCTTAGATATGAATGTGGCCATTCTTGTACATTCTTCACAAGTGCAAACAAAAGGGTCAGTTTACACAGTTTAAAAGACTAATTTTCATGTAAGCATTAAAACCCAATAACAGAAAGCTACTAAGCTGCGAAAGCAGATTAGAAAACCATCTCCTTCTACGTGCAACATATACGAGGATAAAAGAGAATAAGAAAATGAAGACTGGTAAATGCCACACAATAATCTAACCTGCGATAAACATAAGCAGCAACAAGTGGAACTTGAGCAATCAGACTCATGGAATCCTCATATGTCGGTTCCCATAACCTAATGATACAACATTGTTAGTGTTTTCATGAAAAACAGATAACCAGCTTCAAGAGATGGCTTTGACGAGGCTCACTTTGATTTGTGAATCCCTTTCTCGTATGCTTTTTGAAATTCACTTTGAACCTACAGAAAAAAACAAGGTCGTGAATTGGTGGTTTTGAATCCCCTAATAAGACTGCAACGAACAAAACCACCATTTTCTTGAGTTAAGCTTAGATGCAATTCCGTCTTTCATCTTTTAATTCCAAGGTTCTCAGTGATCCACAAAACAGTAAGACAGTAGAATATGAATTTCGATGACTCAGAGCTGCTGCATGATGCTACATATCTCTTAAGCACTTAGGACCCATTTGGCCATAGATAAGATCCCAAATATTTGAAAAAAAATTTGGAGATTATTTTGAATAAGCGTTTCTATAAATTGGCTCATTATTTCAACTTCAAACTTGAAATATAGAATTTGAAGTTTGATAAACATTTCTAGGATTTCCAAATTTTCATTCATAAAACTTAAACTTCAACTATGTTTTGTCAAAACACAACTTCAACATCCCAATACCCTTTTTCAACTTCAACTCAAAATACTACATTTTTCAAGTCTCAACCAAATCATGTCCAAAACACCTACTTAAATCTCCCAAAACTCACTTAAAAGAGATGAAAGTATGAATTGTTCGGTCTTCGCAAGTGGAAGAATATCAATGGAAGAAAGGACAAGCTATCCTTGATTAAACAACAAAGTCACCAAAAATTTTCGTACATACTGAGTCTCGCTACAGATTCCAAGTTCAAGCCAATCGGTGCAGGCATCAAATAAAATATTACGCAGGAGGTTATTAACCAACTTCACACACCCTATATTTTGCTGAGAAGCACCTAAATCCTCTGTTGTGAAGATCAAAAATGTCAAACTCAAATTAAATCAGGATCAGTGTGCATGCGTGATATCACCAAATTACAGACAAGCAACAAAATAGTTGGTAGTTAAGATCAGAACGGTCAGACTCAAATCAAAGGATCTACATTTGATCGTGCATGCATGATAATAGGAAATTACAAAAAGCAGAAACAAGAAGAATTAAATAGTTCAAATTTCACCTGAAGAGCCATGACTCCAGTAGTGAACTGGGTCATTGGATGAGCTGTGACTGGTAAGGCATCAATAGTTTTGTATACATGATCTGCAGCATCAAGTGGTGCGATGAATGAATATCTTTTTGAGTCAGGTAACATAGGTGCGATGAATGAATGATTATGCAACGAGAATCGATAATAAAAAGTTCAAATTTAGAGGTTATACTATATTGTAAAGCCAAAGACTAACACCATCAATAACAGACTGAACAAGAAAATACAACAAGACAGCTAACATACCGGGAACAGTAGCACGACTCTGCAATTCCTGAGACAATGAATTCACTTGCTCTTTTGATGGCACCTTCACAAGAGCAGGAGAAAGAATAAGTATAGTCTCTAAGCATGTATATTAACAACCCCATGGATTCCTAGAGCAATTTTTCTATACGAATCAGACACAGTTTTGCACACTTGCTACATTCTATAACTAGAGTAGGTCCGCCTTGGTGCGAATGAGGAAAAGAAATCTATCTACTTGCAGAAAAGGAGCAATTCAATCCAAACTCGGGGCTTAAGAGCAGTTCAACAAAGAATCTTTTTAGTGCCTTACCAATTCATACTTCGAACTCAATGACAATAAAACTAGAGCAACATCGTGAAGCAGTTTTAGTGAATGTTAATTCAAGTCCCTATCTGATAAGATAAATTAAGCACTTAAGAGCTCACCTTTCCTGTTAAAAGAAGCCAGAGAAGACCTTCAGGCAAGGGCTCACCCCCAGGCTTTGCTGCAGGTAATACCTTTTGGCATTCAGGTATAGACAAGCTGGAAGCGAATTCCCTGAAAGAATAGAGCAAAGGTAATGAGTGGCAAGGCAGCAATCACCCAAATTAATATGATGTTGTGATTGAATTGCATTCACTACGGGATACAGATTAGGTAGAGTGTAACCTCATCAGGGTCAGAGATAATGAGGTTTCCCACAGTAATCCTGTCATTCCTCTCATTCCACCTAGAACCTTTCAAATTGAAACAACAAATGTCAATCCAGATTTACAGCATTTTCCCAAACTTATATTTAACTAAAAACTTCTATTTACCATATCAACTGTGATGTTACCCAATTGAACCTTTCCATGTTCTGACTTGAGCTTTTTCAGGCGATCCTAATGAAAAAGAAAATAATCACAACAATTAGAGAATCAGAAATATAAATATATGACATGACAGATGATCTCACATCTCCACAACTTTATGAAAGCGCCTCTCAATGTATACAAAACATGACACTTCTTTTTCTATATAGAATTTTTTTCCATCGGTAGAAGAAAAGAAAATATTATGGTGAAAAAATTCTCCATGCTCTTTAAGGTAAAAAACAAAACCAAACTAAAAGGTAGAAATGATCTATATATACCTGTTGTTCAGGAATCAATTCTTGCAGCTCAAACTGCCAGATCCTATATCAAATAAAATTATTAATTGAATTATATGTGGACGTTAAGAAAGAAAGCGTAAGAATAATTAAAGATGAGAGGTAAAACATTTTGCATTTATCATTTCAAGTTCACCAAAGTACTTCAATTAGACATGGTTATATACTCGTCTGACTAAATAATTTAGTCCACTGGAGTGCCACAACAAATAACAAACAAGTTCAGGTGGAAATTTGTAGACTTGCTATTACAAATCAAAATTGAACAGAAAGAAGGTAAGTAATCAACCATACAATGGCAATTAGCCTAGGTTTTAAACACAAATGTGTATCCTCTCTTGTTTATTTTTCCTCTGTGGTATAACAATGAATGCTAACAACGTGTCGCACAAAATAAAGGAAACAGTAATGTTTGTAGGGCTTTAAGCTTCACGGGACTAGTTAATTTGCAACAATAATATCAGGTGATATCCGAAAATCTGAGACAAAATATGCTACACTTTTAGGCAGTGTTCAGGTAAGAAGTCGCTTCATGTCGCTTTAAGCGTGAAGCGTCGCAGCGACTGTGTGTCGCTGCAGGAGTTGGCCGAGCTCAAGTAACAAGCGCACACTTCAATGAAACGAGGAAGCGTGAAGCGCGAAGCGTCGCTTCTTGGTATCTGTCTTTTAAAAGTTCTATTTTAAATTAGAAAAACAATCGCAACTTAATAATCTACGAGTCCTGGATATTTTGAACTGTTCCTCCACATTGCGACTAGGGTTTCGTCTGGTGATCGACTGCTTCTTCCTCTTTCTTCACATTGAAACTTCAGGTACGTACTTCTTCTTTCTTCTTTTTCTCCTGCTTCTCCATCGACCTTCAGGCTAGGTTTTTTTTTCTACTCTCTTCTTTACCCTGTTTTTGCGCAGGTTTTTCTTCTTCTTCCTTCTTCATTCTTTTTTCTTCTTTCTACTTCTTCTCTTTTCTGCTTGGTTCAGTTGCTTTGCTTCTGCTCTATTCAGCTGTTTTGCTTCTGTTCTGCTTTGTGATATCTACTTTGGGGCTTTTAATTTGAATATTTGCTAATGTATATTGTCTCTAATGGTACAGTCTTTTCTTTAAAATTAGCCTTCACTTCAATGAAGCGAGCACTTTGCTTCACGCTTTAAGCGAAGCAGGGCCTTGTCGCTTTTCAGCGTTAAACTTCCACGAACACTTATTTTAGGGCCCTATATTACATTATAACCTAGCATGAGCCATTGCCTTCCAAGAGTTTAAAAAGAAAATTAGTTGGCCAAACGTATAATTAGTTCATCAGATGCAGCCTCAAAATTAATTTGCTTACACACTGTCAAGACTAGTCAAGTGGCAGATTAACTTGACCCAAGAAGGGGATACCGAAGAAAAACCAGTAATTTCATTATGTTGGGTGTCATTTTGTTAACAAGATGTCATATCTTAAAAGCCGCCATAGTGTTTCTACGTGCCTTCACTACAAAATCCATCTTTCATAAAGGATGTTCTATAAGCTAGACTGCTACGCCCAGATGCTTAAAATGGAATGATGTGAGGAAATTAATTTTAAAACGCTATGACACTCTCAAACCACCAGCTCATGCTCAAATATTGTCATCAAAATCCAGAAAATAGAAAATGAAAGAAAAATTAATAATCCCTCTGTTCTAACTTGTTTGTCTTAATTTTTTTTTTAGTCCTTTTCAAAAAGAATGTCTCTTTTCTTTTTTAACAACCATTTAATTTTAACTTTCCACATGGCATGTTTAAGACCACAAAATTAAAGAATATGTTGATACATTCAACATATCTTTAATTTAACACCTCAAGATTCAAGTCTTCCTTACTTTCTTAAACTGTGTCAAGTCAAAGAGTCGGACAAACAAATTGAAATGGAGGAAGTAGTTAACTTATGAAGTAGCAAAACAAAGCTGGTGGTTTCAGAGCAAGGAACCAAAGTTCAAACTGAAAGTTTCCTTCGTATATGGTTATGGAGATCGAGATTCACAAGGAGGAGTCAAGCGCTAGGGAGCAAAGCATAGAAATCAAGTCACGGGGATTCTCAATCATGGGTAACAAAGTCCCCATCTAGCTCTATGGCTTCACTGTATGGAAAACAATCCAGGTCATGTGAGAGGATTTTCCGGCAACACCGAGATGGAAGGAAGATAAACTTTTGGCATGATGCTTGGTGGGTCATATCCCTCTCAAACAACAAATCCCAGAACTCTTTTCTTTGGCTTCCAATCAGGTAGCTCTTGTTGCTGACTGTTACCCCAATCGTGGGTGGAAGTTAGATTTCCAAAGGAATTGTACTGATGGGGTGAGCTGGTCGGCATATTGGTACAAGAGATAGGATCCTGTCCATCTGTCTAATAAACAAGACTGCCTATGCTGGAAAGGTACAAAAGTGAGTTTTTTCTGTCAAGTCATACTATTCAATCCTTCAGGACAACCCTATCACAGACGCATTTGGCCTTGGAAACACAGTTGGAGAAGCTGTGCACCAAATAAAATCCAACATAGAATTTTCATCTTCATTCCGAACATTACTAATATGAACTTCTTCAGCAGAAAAAATACAATAACACTGATGTCCTTCTGATATCAAGATCCTCCACAACAAACAATGATTGGTTACTTTTGAAACTTGGATTATTTTTAAAAATCATACAACTGATCCCAACTAGCTCGGTAATTGAATCATACTATGTAATCACTAAGTGATCAAAAAGCTCATTCATTCTGTTTTCTAGAGGAGACGGTGCAACTTACAGACCAGAAAGAGGTTTGGACTTGAAGCCAGCGCACAGAATTGCTAATACTTGACTGTTGGACCTATAATTCAAGAATTAATTGAATTCAGATCAGGAATACACAGACTTCAATAAAGGGAATTCCAAACAAAAAAACATTCAAATCATGAATCCATCACAAGAACAACAAATCTTTTTCCATTGCAACTTTAGCTCGAACGCAGCTTTGACAGCGAAACGCTACGATAGAACACCATTTTACTCGCGAAAATCAAAAAATTAACTGCACCACAAAATTATATTAGTAAATATTTTATTTTTTTAAATGACGCCGTAAAATCACAAATATATTCCATCTAGAAAATCGCCAGTTCAAAATAGTAGAAAAATCCATATAAACGTGCATTTCAAAAAAGAGGACACCGTAACGGGGATTCGAAAGATCAACCAGCTAATTATTTCAAAATAAGATCGTGAAAGAAGATAAATTCACTAAAGCATTTAATGAATATCAACATATTCTGAAATGGCTATTGGCGTACCTTTTACCTAGAGAGAGAAGAGAAGAGGCTGGTGGGAATAGATCTCTAAGTGCCTGATGGAACGAAAGAACAAAAAACGCTCTTCCAAAGTGCTGTGAGCGGTTCGTTTTATTACACTGGAGTATCTTTTTTGGGCACGAAAAAGAAAAAATCTGTTTTGCTAAAAAGAAATACTATATAATAATTCAATCCAAGTTCTTTGACTTGAAATATTGAAGGCGTCGAAACTCGAAAAGGCAAAATAAGGCTAAGTTGAAGACATTTTCCATCTTGGAAAAAACTATTTAAAAAGATTCAAACTAACAAAAAAAACAAACATCTTAGAAATATTTTTTTTGGGGTCGTAAAATCAAAATAAAAGAATGCGAATAGTAACACAATAAAAGATGGTAAACTTTGGTGCTTCCGTCATAAAATTTCGTGTTAGATTTTCAAAAGCTTTTTTATATAAATAATAAATTTAAACAAAATGAAAATCAAAGGCAACAAGACCAAGATTTCTGTGTCCACAAGACTTCTTCGTCATTGCAAAGCTTAAACTATCGAGCAGTTTATTTAAAAAAATTATTAGTTGCATTAAATGAAAATTTACTAACTTTCTCTTGATTTAATTTCTTATTTTTCAACAACCAATCGCACATTATGTTGTATTTTGGTCCTTTTTAAAATGGAAACATCAAATAAAACATTAACAAACAATAATCCATTGAGAAGGTACCAACTTTTTGAGCTTGAAAAAAGGGGGAGGGGATGTTTAAAGAATAAATAAATAAATAAATAAATGGTGAATAATGCAAAAGCAATGCGTTTTTAGGCTGCTGGGTTAGCCGCCAGAATAGCACTCCATTATGACTTTTCGGTGTCCTTTCGGAACCATCCGACAGAGAATATGACTTTTCATTGATTAATTCTCTCTTTTGAAGATTAATATATTTCCGTTTAATTTATCATAAATTTTTATAAAGAAAAAAAAGAATTATAGTCTAAATAAATTTCTGATATTTATGTATAATTATAAAATATTTCATTAAATATAAAAGAAATCTTAAAATTCAAATTTTAAATTATAGAAAGTAATAAAAAAAGTATTAACACTGATTAAAAAAATATGTCGCGTAAATTCGGCCCCGACATAATAGTTTTATCAAAGCACAAGAAAATGCGTTTGATTAGGGTTAGCATTATACGAATTTATTAATAATATGAATTAGTTATGAGAAATTTATGTATTGTTTTGTAATAGAGATTAGTTGTGCGGGTTTTAGTTATTAGTTATGTAAGTATTATTAAGAGATTACAATACATTAATTATTAACTAATGAATATTTAATTTATTGTTAATTAGTATATATTATTTACAAATAATTAAAATATACAAATTAAAAAAAACAAAAAACCAATTTCCTATTTTATTTTAATATTTAAAAATTAGAAATTTAACTTAAAATATAAATAACAAGATTAATTACCAAAAAAAAATGTACACCAAATAAAAAAGTGATGCATTGAATAAAATATTCATATACAATATATATATATATACACACACACACACACATACACGAATAAAGAAAAAGTGATAATTAATTTTGGGTAAATGTACACAAAAAAGTGATAATTTCAAAAAAAATAAAATATTTTTAATATTTTTAATTTTTCAAATTAAAGATTTTAAAAGTAAATAGATAGGGCTAAATGTATAATTTATTATTTTAATCCATATAACTAATACCTATATAACTTGTTTAAGTGTATTCTACCTTGTAAAGTATACATGGGTACTACTGCATGGGTCGTAAGGAGTATTAATTATGTAATGTAAAAACCTTATTAAATATGTTATAAAATTAATACATAAATAACTTTTATAACATTTAAAACCTACCAATCAAATATTATATAAAAATTGTATATGAGTATTTTTGATATATTTAAAAATTAATATATGAATAGTTTAAGTCTTATCAACTAGCAAACGTCCCTGGGTATTCTATTTTATGCCCGCTAAAGTGTTTTGACGTTTGTCATTCATTGTTGTTAAAGGAACTAATGAAGAAAATTTCGCTTTCTGCTACAGCATCCTTCTATTCTTTATTATTTTCTTTTTTCGTATTATTATGAGTCCATCCTTGCATTTAAACAAGAAAAACAAATGAGAATTTAACCATTTACGCATGATTTTCATATATTTTTTCATATTCAATATCTTAACAACACATTTTATAAATAAATTATTGACAATTTGATGTATCACTGTAATTAGACCTGACATAATATATTATGTGAAGTAAAAATGCTATTTATAAAAAAAAATAAAATTATTTTCTGTTTATATAAGATCTCTAGTAAAGATGAAATTATTGTGCTATAACTCTATAAATTATGTAAAATAAAAATCTCTTACCTCCTCTTTCCTCCTTTCTTAGTTTCAAATCAGGGCAAATAGCATTCTTAGTTACAAAATTATTAGCTTATTTTGCTTTTGATCCTTGTATTATGTAGATCGAGTGTATTCACCCTTTAGCTGCATATTGTTTGTTTAAACTTTTACAGAATTAAAAGAGGTGATTCGAAACAGAACAAAATAATTGTTCGATTGTGAGGAAAGCATAAGTTTTGTATCTAACTTCTCATTGGAAGCGAAATCGTTTTTTTTTTTTTTAAGGATAAAAATACTACAGAAGAATTCATATTTATTGGACTGCCTCCACTTAATTTAGCTAATTCATCTCTCAACTATAAATACAATCATATTCCTTTCTTTTCTTTTCCACTGTCTCTTTTTCCTCTTCCTCTCACGCGATCTCTAGAATAATAAGTTTGTCACCTAGCTCATACTTTCAATTCATATTTATAAGATCAATCTATTTAATTTATATTTTTAACGCGTTAGATTATTTATATTTCAATGAGTAAATAGATTTTAGTTTATTTTAAACTAATAAACAATATAAATAAATATAGATAAAAATATGAATATTTAGATAAAGAAAAAATTCTTAAAAACTAGAAGAAAAACATTTTTCAAATCAATAAAAATACACCAACGTATCGACACACCCACTCCCTACTTGCCTATTTCCACCTACTTGACCACACCCTACATTGCCTCACATACCCTATCCCTTACTCGAATAGGCTCCCGGAACCCGATTTGGAGTGGGTTGGGAGTCGGAGTACGAGTCGGAGTACGAGTGGGGTTGGGGATGAGGTCTCGGATTGGAATTAAGAATCGAATTTCAGGTTGAAGTTGAAGTTGAGTCTCGATCGGGATCGGGAGTTAAATGTTATAGTTTCGGGTCGGAAGTGGGGTTTGGGGTCGGGTTTCATATCCCCCAGGTTTGGATCGGGATGAGTCAGCTCGAAGATAGAGCCCGGATTGGGTCTCGGTCGAGTCGGATTCTAGGTCCATGGTGGGGTCGAGGTCGAGGATCGAGGTTAGAAATCGGAATCTAGGTCGAGTTTGATCTCGAATCTTGGGTCGAGGTCGCTCGGAGCCCCCATTGATGTCTAATCTCTAGTCTTAGTTGATTGAAATTACAATTTCGGTGGAGTATGGTCTTGAGTCTTGGAGTGGGGGGTCGAAGTAGGGTCAGAAGTCACAGTTCGAGTTCGGTCGGGAGTCGACTTTTGGGTGGGGTGTTGAGACGGAGTCTTGGGGCAAAGTTGGGTCCTGGGTCAAGTGAGTCCCAGGAGTTTCGAGGCGGGGATCGGTGGGTCCATGTTCGGGATCGGAGTCGGGTCCTAGGTCTGTGAATCGGGTCGGGAGTCAAGTGTTGGGTCAAGGTTGATTGTTGGATCCCAGTCGGGAGTCGTGTCAGGCCTAGTAGAAGGAGGGTATTCTTGAGCCAAAAACTAAAGGTTGGTATTTTTCACCTCACCTTGAGAAGCATGAATGTACCCAGGGTGCCACTGGGATACAGAAGCTGACTTAACTAGGCTATTCACACAGTGCGGGCTTACTTCCCAAATCAAGAAAACAACGGGTTATATCTCATTTGTAGATACAACCTCCAACCATGAGCACTATAGCCACCGTAAGAAAAAACGGCTAACCGAGCTTGACTGATAACACGAGTCTATGCGGTTGACAAAGACCACCGTGATGTACGAGTTTATGATTGTAAAGTAAACCTAGTGCTAAGTTAAACTATAAGCTGAGCAAGGCCTCTGATAAATCGACTAAAGCAAGGCCACACTGCATTAAATGTAAACTAAAACACATATAGGACCGTCGACCAACAAGCTAACCACGGGAAATGAAAACAATGCAAGCCTCACAGGAAGTAATATGATGGTCGGAGTAACTTTGTGCAATCAAAAGTAAACCTTATCTGCAAGTCTGGAAGAAAGGAGCTAATTGTTGTGGTGATCTTCTGTTTGAAAGCTACGAGGGACACACTCCTGTCTATCCCTATGAGCAAGTAATGGCATACTAGAAAGGCGTCAGTCCCTGATACATGCCGAATATGTAAGCGATAGCAGTAAATGAGCGAAATAAAGAGATGGGGCGAGAATAGCGAAGTGAAGGGTAGAGGTCATACACAGAGTAATAGAACTTCTTACTATCTAATTTATCAACTAAAGCAAACAAAACCTTACGGCCCATGCGTAGGAGTACAACAGCGCGAGAATAACCCACTGGGGCCCCATAAGCCGGTGAGTATCTCGAATCTATATACCCCTATCCCAGTCGCCTTTGAGTCAGCTAGCTAATGTTGTCCTCTAGGCCCCTGAGTCACCAATTGATCCCTTTCGGCCCACGGCATGGCTGTGTGCGAGTCCGGTGGACTCTGTGTTTGCGCCGGGCACCGAGCTCGAGGGTGTATAAGCCAACCACGGCATATGAGGACACAGGACCCCGTCTTCGTCCCACACAGCGGAGCGGCATACGCTCAGTAGAGCGACGTCATCTCGCCCACTGAGTACGTCGACATAGCTAATAACCACAGGGTCGGTCATTAGGGCTATACAGGCATAATCCGTCCCAAACTATCATGGAATATGGTTACGCCCCAATAAAAATAACTAGTCACAACGAGACATTTCTCACGGTACTCTTACTTGGGATTTAAAGGCGAGTTATCATGCTAAAAACTAACTTGAGAAGGAAGCTAGCCTTAACATACCTCGTTCGCGATTACTAATTAGCGACGGGTTTCGGCTCGTATTCAAGCTGCTCTTCTCAAGTTTTGCAATGCATATTATTGGAAGAATGAGGTTAATTCGATACTAAATTCAATAAAAACAATAACTTTATATATAAATATTAACTGAAATATTTTAACTTGCCCAGACATAGTTGAAAACTTCGTAATTTCTCGAAGTCGGAAGGAAGAAATTCTTACTTTAAGCTTTGTGTTCGTATTGACACTAGTTTGGAGCAATTGACCGCTTCAACTCGGCGGGGTTACGATTTGCGGGTGAATTTAGTGAAAATAACTTCGTAGCAATGCTCTGTGACCTTAAACTTCAATACCCGAAGTTAATTTAAATTCGGGCAGTATTTTGCGAGGTAAACGGATGAATTTTACTTGTCTTCCTCGTGGTTTCTCTCTTACACCCGTATATATTTTGAAATATAACTTAAAATCAAAGGGAGGGGCTTATATATACTTGAGGCGGTGGACGGGGAGTCGCGTGGCACGGACCATATAGCCAATATAGGGCCGTGTCACGGAGCCCATCATGGAGGCATGATCAGTGCCACATAACCCTTTATGAGCGTTGTAAGACCTCCTCCCTTGCAGGTCTGGGTCCGTGCTCGTTTGGCGTTTCCCAGGGCCTCTTCTTTGCACGTATTGTACTCTAAAACTCTTAACCAACGTAGGAGTAGGTCGTCTAAACATTAGAAACCTTTGGGTTGTAACATCACTCCCCCTTAGAAACATTCGTCTCGAATGTTTGCTAACTTATAGATATCTTGCTTTTATAACCTAACACATTACTGGAAAAATTTCGACAAAGTCTCCCACTTGTAATATGGACTATCTAAAAATCCTCAAAAATAGAAAAGTCGATACAGGCACTTCATATAACATTATAACAACTATTTCACAATAAGGTTGGAGTCCAAGCCCGAGCTATATAATTACATAAATCATGAAACAACGATTGAATCGGTAACACATAGCTACTGGAGATACGGACTAAACACGGAACAAATTAGGATATTTGGATTTCATAGATCCTCGGCCTCCCAAGTTATTTCCTCTCTATTCTTGTTTCTCCAAGTACTTTAATAGAGGCAACATCCTTAGTCCTCAACTGTGAACTGTCGATCTAATATAGCTACTGGAACCTCTTGAGTGCTAATTCTCGGTGACTTGGACATCACCAGCCAGCACGGCGGGACGGATCCCCATGCACTTTTGTAGCATTAACACACATGAAGAGCTAGGATGAACGGATTCCAATTACGAAGGCAAATCTAGCTCGTGGCGGCCTGGCCTATTTAAGGAGTATTCGATACGACCCAATGAACCTTAGGCTAAGCTTACCCTTTTTACCAAACCTGCATCCACGCCTTTCATCGGCTAGACTTTCAATCACATAGTCACCTATCTTGAACTCCGGGTTTTCTACGCCGAAAATGTGTGCTCATGTGCGGGAAAACAAAAACGGGTGGTTGAAAAATCTGCTGCTCACGGGATCTCGATGCATTTCGTGGTGAGGTCACATGAGGTCGATGTGAGGTGAAAGCAGAAAATTCTAGCAAGTCGACCTACGACTCATCTCGATTCATACTTCATGGTACGATTCGTAGGATGCTCTCATAGGTCAACAGGTAAGTTCTCTATAACTAAAGTCATTACGGGCCGGAGCGAGTCGTAGGTTGCTCCCTCGACTCGTAGTGAAATTGACTGGAATTCGGCCCGGATTTTAAATTGACCCCCGCCTACTTAAACTTCAAATCAACCATCTTCCCACGCTAACACCTCAAAACAAAACCCACGACTTGAGAACTTTTCCCAACACCCAGTAGCTTCCCAAACATCAAGAAATTAAGCTAGAAATTCGTGCTTGAGTAGTGCAAGCAACTTTTCGTTTGATTTCTGACCTATGAATCGCGAATCAAGTAAGTGGTTTACATTTTAAGTTCTTAATGCTTGAAAGTTAACTTGAGGGAATCGAAACTCATAAGACTCACTTGGGTATGAGCGAACAACTACAACTCGACCAAAAACCCACTTTGAAGTGATTGAATTTTGGCCACTAGAACACCTAAAAAGGGAGTTAAGGGTAGGGAAGATTAAGTAATTAATAAAAGATAATTTACCCTAATGCTAGACACAGGAGGGAAATACGTACCCAAAAATGTGCAAAACAAACACCTACACATTGATCAAAAGAATCGTAAAACTGGGCTAGAAAAGGGTATGTAGCACGATGCAGTGCGTGGAGTCGACACTACGAATCGTGCGAGTGCTAGTACCGCTTTATCTTGGAAAATCAATTTGGAAAGCCCACCCTAAAACTCATGGAATCGACCTACGAATTCGTACCACGGGTTGTAGTGAAAAATAAACATGATTAAACATAGTAAGGACTTCATCAGACTGACTCAAAATTACGGATCATACCTTCATAGTGCAGTCATACACACCGTGTTAGAACTTATAGATAAAATACTCCGCAGTCGTACCTTGATGCGACTCGTCGCGAAAACTTTTGATGAAGCGCAATTCTTCTATCGATTTTTCTTTCTCAAAATGGAATACTAACCTCTTTCTCACCGGGTACAATGATATACAAAACGCGGGCGAGACAAAACGCACAAACCGCGGGCAATTGATAGACAAACAGCGGACTGATGCAGGCAAGCGAGAGATTCACTAGTGGTTCACTTGAGATTATCAAGTGGACACCTCCCGGTTATACCAGTGGGGCCAAAGAACCACTAGGGCAAGAGCAAAGGCGAGAGTCGAATAAACCACGGCCACACCCGCTTAAGCTCCCTAGTCTGAAAAGGGGGCTAGAGAGGAACAACAAAGGCGAGAGCAGGGCTGAGCGGAAGGAGTCGAAGGGACCCGTGATGCGAAGCGGTGAGGAAGAGTGGAGGAGGAGACCCTGCGAGAGAAAACGAACGATACGAGTGGAGAGTGCAAGTCTTAAGAGATATATGAACAAAAGATAGCTCTCACCGCCAAGAACAAACCAAAAAGAAGCATCCAAGAAAAGATGCGGATCCTCACCAATTCACTTGAATGAAAGATAAGGAGATGAAACGTATTTTTAGCTTACATGGGCTAGAGTGAATAGACAAGACCCCTTCACAATCTGCTTGAGGGAGATCGTCGGGAGTTTCTACGCCAACTACACAGCTGCAATGGAGGAGAAAGCAAAGGAGGAAAAAGATAAAGGAGCGGCCTTTCTTGAAGAGTGTTCTAGTACGGGCGGAGTTATTGATGTATCGATCGGATTTGTGCACGGATGTTATGACTCAGTGAGACCAGCAGGATAACCCCCAGAATAGATTCTTGGGTTGAGGCGATGAAGCGGATTAGAAGTACGAGAAGGGGTGCGACGGGCGGGTTACGTGGCTAGCGGAGGTTATAGATGAGAGCAGGATGAGGCAGAGTGGGTTACGAGATGGCAAGCGGGTGACAAAGAACTCATTGAACTTCATTGCAAAGTCTGTTGGACATTGGCTGAGACACGATTAGTGCCCACGGTCAATGATAACACATTAGTCTTGATAGAGCCCCGGTGGCATGCCGTATCCCAGCTACCCTATTAACATCCAGGGATCATAGCTACAGAGATACGAGATAGGGCCGGTGGAAGTAAGAACTACCATTCCATTCCCGACCCTTGTATGGTTGTGCGGGGAGGCGAGAGTACGGACGCGGGGTGATGAGAGATTGATCGGAGGCAAGAATTGTTCATATAGGCCTTATCCAGAAATGAGATGAACACGTGCAGAGATCCGAGAATCCCATGGCCATTCAGCGGCTCAACTAGCCGGGGACGTACGTGAATGTCCACTAGTACTCGAAATAGTGAGACACAGGCTACAAATGCCGGTCACTCAGTCGGCTCGAAGCACCTCGGCTACCGCGACCCCGGTGTACGGACTTCGAGAATCCGGCGGGGTACATCTTGTGCCAGAAGTAGAAGTTTCCTTGAAATTAGCGAAGAGATTGACCATGGCCAGAGCGCAAAGTGAGGCAATGATGGAGAATGTAAAGCCATGGGTCAAATTTGAGATAGATGCGGCAACTCGGGCCCTTCATGCTCTCTGGATAGTTTTGAGTAGATTCAACATGAGGATGGCGGGTAGTCGGACATCGCTGGAGTCTCCGTCTTGAGTTGGGGGCTCTTGAAGAGTGGTTGAGTTGTCTTCTGACAACCAATTGTTATAGCATCCCCATTCTTCGGACCTGGATGTAGAGCTTGAGAAGGATATTGACTTGGCATCATACTAGGGGGCCAAGCTATATTAGATGATAAAAAGGCAAAAGGAGGCTAGCGAAGATGTTGATAAGGAGAGTGTGAAAAAAAAGAGAAAGAAGGAGAAGAAAGAGCGCAAGCGGGCTAGAGCAAAGAGCAAGCGGGCTAGAGCTCATGAGGAGCATATGACCAAGATGCATGAGAGATTTAGAGGAGCGGGAAGCTCCACCCACGGCTTATCCAGAAACTTCGCTTCAGTGGCTATGACCCTTCGGGTGAGCGGCATTCGGCTCCGGAATTTCCACTAAGGCGCGTTCATATGGCTACGATCAACGGGGGTACCTTGCGTTGTTCCACTATTGAGTGCGCCGGCCGCCGCTAACGCCACTACTACCACGGAGGTACCACCTTCGCGAGATAGCCGAGAGGTGATACGAGTAGCCACATGTATGTCCTTTTTTTTTTCTTTCAAGCTTATATTTTGTGCTTGGGGGCGAAGTTCATTTTTAAAGGGTGTACTTATATTTTGGAATATTTTGGTTGGTGAGGATTTTTCTTGTCGTGTTTCTTTTTCCTCGAATGACGTCTAGTAGAGCTAGGCATGTGTTAGGATTTTTATTTTTAGTTGTGATTTTTGTTTGATTAGAAATTAACTTAGGAATAATCGACCATTTGATATGCACTACTTTTGTTTTTTTTAAATTAACCCATTTTAAAATTTTTGCTATGTATTTGTGATAACGATGCATGATTTATGATTAATTTTATGTTATTTTGTGATTAATAATGCTAGTCTTGTTAAGCCATGTATAGACGAGATAGGTAAAGTGAAAATAGTTTATATGCCGTGTGTGAGTGAGGTCTTAGTAGTTGTTACGGTATGTTGTTGAATCTAGAGCATGCGGATTTGGTCTACGCATGGGTTGAGGATGGTTGGTTAGGATATGATCATAGGTATTTTATTAGCTACTTTTAGCCTATATTGCCTACCAAAGAGTCATGAATCCCTTGATCCCAAGTTTGAGCCTTAATTGACCATATTTCTTTGATTTGCTAGCAGGTGCCCGTTTGTTTATAATGAACTTTGTTTAGCCACGGTCCTTCCTTGGATATTGTGAACCTCAACATAAGCAAATGCTTAAGTTGAGGATGCTAAAGTAGAGGTGCATAAATGGTGGGAGCGGGAAAAAAGGAAAGAAAGAGAAAAAGAAGAAGAAAAAAAAGAAAATGGTGAAAAATGTGTGAGTGAGGTGAAAAAGTAAAAAAGGCGAAAATTTAAGAATATTGAAAAAAAGAAGAAAATCAAAATAACTTGAAAGTGTTGAAAAATGTGAAAAATCACCTCACCCATACAAATGTTCATAAAAGGGAAAAAGGAAGAAAATGAGACAAAAAGAATGAAGGGTTAAATAGGAGAATGGTGTAATTCGATGAATGTAGTGCCAAGGAAGGGATGATCAACTAATAAAATCTTTCATCTTTATCATGTCCAACCTTAAGCCTACATTACAAGTCATATCAAGTCCTATAATGATCTTAATTTGACCATCTAACAAACCAAAGCGAGAGAAAATAAGGGCAAACTTATGGTATCTGATGCATAATACTTATGTAGTTCTTGAGAGAGTGAGTGCTTCATTTGCTAGTCCACGTATTTCGGTTGATACTTCATACTAGAGCGGGGACTTTA
Organism: Datura stramonium; assembly: GCA_018107945.1. Classification (NCBI taxonomy): domain Eukaryota; kingdom Viridiplantae; phylum Streptophyta; class Magnoliopsida; order Solanales; family Solanaceae; genus Datura; species Datura stramonium. The sequence goes on along the minus strand of JACEIK010000533.1, from coordinate 251,270 downwards.
TTTTTTGTGAGGTTACATGGATTATGTTTTCTTTTACCATTGGTGCATTGTGAAATACATTGGTATTGACTTGAACGCTTGTTGTAGCTAGATGACATGTCTTGATCACGAATATGATGTTTTGATGTTGCTTGTAATACATTGGGCGATGTTTGAGAGGAAGGTCGATAGAGTTTGTATATACGGTGCACAATTTGTTTGAGTTTTATTTGTAGTATCTTAAGTTTATTTTCTAGTTGAGCGTCGTGTTTTAGTTTTCTTTTTCGTTGCCTAAGGACATGCAAAAGTCTTAAATTGAGAGTATTGATGTGCTATGAATTTACGGCACTATTGGCTCAAAACTAAGAAAATAACATGGACTTAGGTGTGTTTGTGTGGATATGAGATACTTTTCCTTTGATTTCGGGATAAATGGGTGTTGGAATAATAAATTGCAAGGAAGCTAAAAGTGTGCAACAAAAAGGCAAAAGAATGCAGACACGATACGATCGTAGGATGAACTATGAGTCGTGCGAGGACACTTGATCAAAAAGTTGAAAGTTAACTTTTTGGAAGAATTTGAACTTATGAAACATCCTGTGAGGATATTACCATGGTAGTACGAGTCGTATTAACCACGATATTGACGAATCCATAAGAATTGCACAAAGGTTGATTCTCGGTGCAGAACACCACATGACTGATGAGATGAAGGTATCGGTCGCGCCCTACCGGTCGTGGTGAAGTTCGGAAAAAGTTCAAAAGATCGGGATCAAGCCACGAGTGTCATTGTATGCAGTGGTAGCACGTTGCTCTGAATCGTATGTAACCAACACTTAACCAAAATTCAGCCAACACTCCGAGCCACGAGTTGATATCGCGTCAGTGAGAAGCCCTACAGTCGTGGTGGACCCATAGCCGAGGTCGACAAGCGATACGGAAGCCGATCTGTTAGTTTAGGAAAATGATTCTTGTGTCTCTATAAATACTTTTATGTTTTATTTTTAACGAGAGGACAACGGAAGTAGACTTAATTCTAGTAGGAAAACATTGTAGTAAGCAATTTTACATTATTGGAAGAGATATTTGAGTTGGTTCAACATGGCAATCAACCTTTTTCTTGAATTCATCTTGTTCTTGCTACTTATTCAAGATTTCGTGGTTTAATTAAAGGAATTGTTTTCTCAATCATGTCTGTGTAAGTGTTGTTATATGTTTTCAATAATGAACACAAATCAACACCTTGCAACTATGAGAGGTTAAAACTTCCACAACTAGAATTTTGGGAATCATGGTGGATTAACTAGTTAGGGTTGCACAAAAATGAGTCTAAAACCAATACTAAATGCCCCATATTGTATTCTCTTCATCTTTAATAATTCTTAGCGGTGTACAACGTTAGGAAGTGCTGAATTCTTTACTTGATTTGGTCGAAGAGGTAGACATTAGAAAAGAGAATTATCACGAGCCTTGATCTTGATGATCATTGATAACTTAGTCGTGAGTCGTAGGATAGTTATATACGGGAACTTAGTGATAACGGTTAGTTGCAAAACTCATAAGACTTGGTCGAGCAATTGAGGATAGTCATTCAATAGGGATTGGTCGTCGTTTGAATGAATCCTAAGTTATCGAGTTCTATAAGTAAAGTATTGGAATAGATCACGAGTGTATACCCCAGAAACATTATGAACCCATGGGGAACACAAACCTAAGTTATCCTTTAATTATTGAATCACAAATATAATCGTAGTAACTGTTTATTTTTATTATTTTTTATTAGAGAATTTCCCCATTGTGAAGTAATTACCATACAAGTTCATCTCTTATTACATGTCTAGATCTTCCATATTCCACTGTAGGTTCAACTGACTATAGGTTTGGGTTCTTTATTGACAACGTACGCTTCATGCCGAGTTGGAAGTGTGGTTTGAGCATTATCACTACCCTTTAATATAATCCTTCCATATAGTTGGCAAATTTATATCGATATAAATGGTTATAAAAAAAATTTATAAAGAGTAATAATACCAAAAACAAATTTTGTTTATATAAAAATAAATGATTGATAAATATAAAATAGTGAACTTTTTTTTTACGAAATATAAACTTATGAATTAAAATTTTATATTTAAAGTTAAATACAATAATTTAATAACCCGCACAAGTATGAATTATTTTTCCACGAGGAAGCACCAGGCCGCCTTATTCTCTGGTGATGAATAATAAGATAGAGAAGCATGTGCAGGAATAAAGTGCTCCCTCTGTCCTTCTAATTTGGAATCTTATTACCGACAGATGCTGAAACCTCATTGAAATGATAAAGAAGGGAGCTGAAAGTAGGAAAAAGGACAATTAGAAACATTTGCATTTTGATACTGCTCCTAAATCCCTGCTTATTTTAATTTCCAGGATCATTCGTCCTTTTCCATATAAGAAAAGATAACTTTTTCAGTATATACTTTAAGAAATAAGGGAACTTAAGTAACGGATTACTACAAGTAATTGATATATGCTGCAACGGATTACTACAAGTAATTGATAAGTTAATGTACTTAGCAATATTTTTTTGTCTCGATTCTTCACTGTAAAGTGATCAAGTTGCTTGATACAAGGATTCTTCACTGTACTAACCTCAATATATATAAACATAATATACTTCTTATCTATTTGTCTTCTCATTCAACACAAGATAAGACCGCCCCTATTTATAGACGGAGAATTATTCTTTGTAATGAATGAAAAGAAAGTGCGATAATAATGTAGGTAAGTTATGGGAAGATTATGGCATAGTGGTTACATGAGTTACAAGATATAATGAGGTATAATATGAGTGAATAAAGACACAGCGTTTATGAGAAAAATAATATTATATTGATCACAGTGAATGTGAGAAATAAAATATTACTAAGATATTTTAATAAAATAAAATATTAAAATGCTCCAACATTTAATATAAAATTAAGGAATTACATAGTTGCCCTATCACTGAAAAATATTTATAAGCTACTACCTTTTTACTTTTCTACCCCTTAATTAATAACAGAAAACACTCCATCTTGCAATTCATCGTGATACCATCATAGTATATTCATATACTATCACGCTATCACTGAGGATGGACAGTCTTTCAGAAATAGCACGCAGGGCTCCTCAATCCTCCATGATACTGTTATAGTATATTTATATACTGTCATAATATCATTGAAATAAATAGTCCTTCAATGATACACTCATTAATCATGCATGATACCATCATAGTATACCTACTGTCATGGTATACAACATGATACCATCACATTATATTCACATACTGCCACAATATCTTATGCGCGAAAAATCTTCCAAACTTATAGCGGAACACAAATTGTAATTATTTTATACTGGCCGGATATTATGGAAACGGTACATTTTTATGTAATTAATTTAATTTTATGTACTTTTCCCATACAAACGCCTATTCTGTATTATAGTTAGTTTATTTAATTTTTTAATCCCAATAAATCAGACATTTACCAATAATATATNATATATATTCATTATTATTTAATTCAGAAATAATAATTCCTGTATACTTATTCACAAACCAAACAGCCCTTATCAGGATGATCAAATTTGTATGAAGAAAGGAAGTGTAATTAACTGAGAAATTGGAGGAAAAAAAGGAAAATTAGGAAGTGTTGACCTTCAGGGCATCGCAAGAGACACTGAAAAGGAAAGATCCTCTCTGCTTACTTAAGTGCTTAGCTGCTAACTCTAACCATGGCGGTGACGCAAACTGCAAATCACAATATAGAGGATTACAGGCTTCTCACTGGCCTTGGCCTAACAACTTCACAAATAACCCCAATGCTCTTGTATTTACCCCTTTCCTCTCTGCTATTCTTTTCCTCTCCATTCTTTAAACTCTAATCTTTATGCTTTTCTCTTCCTTTCTGTAAAATCCAAAATTCAACCGTACGATAAGTTTTTTTTTTTTTTTTTTTACCAAGAACAGCATTTTGGGGCTTCTTCTGCTCTTGCAAATGCGGCCTTCTATCTTTAGATTCTTCCAGCGGCATCTTGGTCACAAGTCTTTAAGCTCTGTATGTCCTTCCTTTTTTTACCTTACGGTGTTTTGCTTCTTTTTTCTTTAATTTACTTTTGAGGGGTTTCGGAGAATATATATATATATATAGATAGATAGATATATAGTGTTTGTGATTTGAATTGGTTTTGTCATATTGAACACACACACGCAACCCTTGTCATCATCTGTGTAAGCTTTTCTGGTAATCGGCTGTTGATAGCTGCACGTATACATATTGTGCTGTTGAATTAAATTTATCTGATCCCGGTGAACTCCTACTTTGAATTTCTGTTTCTAATCAACCTCAAGCTTCGGTTACATAGTGAGGTTAGGTGAGTTTGATGAAATAAAATTAGATACCCCCCACGCCGGAACTCTACATTTAGAGCTCGAGTTATCTAGGTAGATCTATTATCTTTCGTTTGATGCTCTGAAATTAAAACTGTCAATTACTTATGAGTAGGTTTCATATTAGGTGGGTGGCATAGCCCTTCTTGAGAGCCCTAAAACGAGGCTCAAAACGTGTTGAGCACTTCGCCTTGCTTAATGGGCGCTTCAGTGTTATCATCAAGGTTTTAAGGCATATTTTTCCTTGTCATGAGCCTCTTTTGAAGAGGAACTAAATAATTGAGATTGCACTTTTTTTCAATTTTTTTGTTCGTATATTTTTCATTCATGCTTATAATTATTAGTCTCGGACTAAACATATATATTTGTATTTTTCTCCCTTTGCGCCTTTTCCCATTAAAGCCTACACTTTATTTGCGCTTTTTGCTTTTGATAACATTGGTGTGGAGTGATAGGGATGGGGCTGTAGGAGTGGGGGTGAAGACGAGGTGTATTGGAGGGTGGGAAAGGCATAATCAACATGGAATGTCACTTGTGGGACTTGTTTTTCCTACTTTCACTAGAGAAGTCATTTTCCTCATTTTCAAGGAACTTGTTTTCCTAGAGAAAATGGTTTTAAAAAATTTTGACCAACCGAACATGGGAAAATTGAAAATATTTTTTGAAAAATGTTTTCCTCCGTACCGAACATACCTTTAGTTTCTTCCTGCTATTCTTATGCATTGGGCTTTACCAACCGCTCTCAAATATAACCATTAGTTTTTTCCTTCCATTGATTGATATAACTCACACATTAAATGAGATACATGGATCATGTTCAGATACAATATTCTCGAAAGGCTGATCGCACAATGAATCTTTTATAATTTTTTTGTTTTATACACTGCACGTATTACCTCATTTGATTAAAAGGGAATTTCAAATATTTGATGCATTCACTTTATTTGTTGCGAATTATTTCTCTAGTAAAGCAATTGATTCTGTTCCTCCTGTTCCTTTCTGTTTTCTGTGCAAAACATGCACAATTCTTTCAGACACACTAAAGTAAGAAGTGAAATTACAAATATTTCTTTGTCAAACTAGCATGAAACACATCCAAGGGTATGAATGTGATTTCTTCAATGATTCGCCATATTGACGGGTATGCAGTGTTTTTTTTAGGTTTTTCAAATTTAGAATTAGACCTTTGCATATCTTGGTTAATGGAAACAAGAAGAATATTGTGATAAAACATGTACAACTCTTTGGTTATTGGTATGTCTATGATTTCTTCAATGACTCGTTATATTGACATGGATGCAGCATCCTTTGGAAGTTTTAGAAGTCCATGCTTCACAATTGACTCGTCGCGTGCTTAGGAAGTCTTATGCTAAGGTTATTTACAAGCTAAACCTCAACCTACCTAGGCTGGTCAGCTCTTCAAGCACAAAATTTAATAAGCAGAGATACAATTCGAGGACAACGGAATGTAAAAGTTATAACAATTGAAAGCAAAAACTAAAATAGATTTCAGTTAATAGTCTGAAAGAGTTTAACTAGAAGAATCTAGTACCTTAGATGTATGTCTCAGGAAACAATCAACATACAAGTTCGATTGCCTCCAAAGAATGACAAGTAGAATTCAAGATATAAGTAATTAAGGAGATTGCCATCAAGAAATCTCATTCCTTGGGAACAGGTAATCTGAAGTTGAACGTGAACCAAGAGGTCCCATTTCTCTCTCAAAATAGTTCTCTAATCTCAAGATAATGCAAAAAATTTCATAAATGAGCCCCAACTCTATTTTATACTTCACTAGGGTAAAACTTTTAAAAGACAAAAATAACCCAAGATAAAAATGTCCCAGTAAGTCTTTGTCAAAAATAAAATAAAATAAAAGTCCCAGCAAGTCTAAGTTGATGGTTTGGCCTCTGAGACACTTCCAAGATGAACTCCATACATGAATGGAGTCCAAAACTTTGAGCTTTGCCAAGCTTCCCAGGATCAAATCAACAGGTCTTGAAGAAACAAATGGAGTTTAATTAGTCATCATTTAAATGTAGATAAAGAAGAAAAATGATTGTTTCATATAATATTTCAAGGATTTATAATTTTGTTTATAGATAAGATTTTGGTATTTGAAAATTCAATCATGAATGCGAAATTATAAAAAAGAAAAGGGTGAACTAGCCATATCTTCTTGGGTCCTTGGAAGCAGATAACTTCCTGACAATTGCAACCATCATATTAACATTGATGGTGTTAGTATGGAAACCAAAGAACGAGATCATAGGTAATGGACAAGTTGAGCTGCTCAGGCAGCTAACAGAGGTGTTTCACGTGGCTCGTTTTTTCTTTTTCGGCATTTAGGAAAATAAATAGGACAGCAAGATGTATTTTACTTCCAGCTGCTAGTGTCCTGGTCCTCTTCTTGGTCTTTCACTTTTATTCTCCATTTGTTTGTGCAGTTATAACTATTCATCGACTACTCTTCAATTGTTTACTTGCATCTGACTGGTAGTTAATCTACAGGCTAGCTTTTCATCTAGAGCATCATTACTATCTGCAAGCAGCAGTGGTCACAATATAACTACTAGTCATCTCAATGGGTCCTCGTCAAAGATGTATTCTACTTCATGCGAGACATTGTCCGAAGATCCATCCAAAGATAGAGCCATTTCTGACATGTTGATCGATTCATTTGGAAGGCTGCACACATATTTGAGAATATCATTGACTGAACGGTGCAATTTACGGTGCCACTACTGTATGCCAGCTGAGGGTGTAGAACTCACCCCTAGTCCTCAACTTCTATCTCAGGATGAGATTGTTCGCTTGGCAAGTTTGTTTGTTAGCTCTGGAGTGAATAAAATTCGTTTGACTGGTGGAGAACCAACTATTAGGAAGGATATCGAAGAACTTTGCTTGCAACTATCAAACTTGAAGGGGCTTAAAACCCTGGCGATGACAACAAATGGGCTTACTCTGGGAAAAAAACTACCAAAGCTGAAAGACTCTGGACTTAATTTGGTGAACATAAGCTTAGACACATTGGTTCCAGCAAAATTTGAGTTTATGACTAGGCGCAAAGGGCATGAAAGAGTAATGGAGTCAATTGATGCTGCAGTAAAGCTGGGCTATAATCCTGTCAAAGTAAGTTCTCTCTAGCATGATTATATTATGTTATTTTCCCTAGAATGGTACCCCCTCCTGTGTCAGCTAACTTAATTTGGATCTTGAGGGTTTGCTCGATCAAGTTTTTGGTTTATTACCAGACTTCGGTAGTTTATTTGTTGGATCTAATGTTGTAGTTTTAAAGACTGTGGAAAGAACTTGTTAAGTCCCACATCAGTGGGATAAGGGAATTATACTTGGGCAATCTTCCCCTCATAAGCTAGCTTTAGGGGTTGAGTCAGTTCAAGATCCATTTCTTTACATGGTATCAGAGCCAGACCCATCCTAGTTTATGATTTACCAGATTTACATTGGGTGTAAGTCCCACATCGGTGGGATGAGGGTATTATGGACTCCTTATAAAAACTTGGGAAATCCTCCCCTCATAAGAACTGAAACTAGCAATTTAGAATAGAGAACCATTACAAAAGGATTTAGAAATCATGGTTAAAGTAGAGTCCGTTTGACTTTCTAAATAGGAAAAAGTTGAAGAAAAGGGACTAAGGCATCACTCTCCTGTTTTGCTTCCTGATGATGCTCTTAGCGCTAGTTTTTGCATGAAAGTTCTACAGCTTTTGCTTGAGATTCTTCAGATTGTACCTATGGAAATGGAACATCTTTTTGAAGACTTGGTTTGAAAATTCTGACGAAAGTTGTTCTTCAACTCTGCCTGATGGTCTACTTTGTGTTACATTATTTATGTTATCTTTTGGTGTGCTGTAATCAGGTAAATTGTGTTGTAATGCGTGGATTCAATGATGATGAAATTTGTGATTTCGTTGAGTTGACACGCGAAAGGCCAATCAATGTACGGTTTATTGAGTTTATGCCGTTTGATGGGAATGTCTGGAATGTCAAGAAGCTAGTACCTTATGCTGAAATGTTGGACAAAGTGGTATGGTAGACTTTGTCAGATGTTTCTCTTTTCAGTCAGTTTTGTACATTACCTAAGTCACTCAATATTACTGAACAGGTTGAAAAATTTACAGGGCTTCAGAGAATTCAAGATCATCCCACAGAGACAGCTAAGAATTTCAGGATAGATGGGCATCAAGGCTCTGTTTCATTTATTACATCAATGACTGAGCATTTCTGTGCTGGTTGCAACAGGCTCCGACTTTTAGCTGATGGAAACTTTAAAGTTTGCCTTTTCGGTCCTTCAGAGGTGATTATTTTCTTGAATAAAATTTGTGAAAACTTGCATAGGCTGTTGAGTCATGTTGCACTTATCTTCTTTTTTCTGAATTAGAGCACACCACACCTTGTATTGTTTTCGTCCAGTCACTAGCTCCTGCTTCTTCAAATAAATTTTGTAGCTCCCTTATCCTTTTGGACAAAAATGTAACAGTGGGTTTTTAGATCCGCCACTAGTGGAGAAGTTTAATATACTACATGTTTCCTTGTCTTCACTACACCTCTTTGCTCTTTCATGAATCTGATGTTTCTACTTTGTCATATCTTCTTCAGCCCTAATGCTACCTAATCCCATTACCAGCTCCATACTTCTATTTTCTCTTCTCTTCTCACTGTTTCTGTTATCCTCTTCTTTATCAGCCTGATTATTTTGTTTAACATTTTTTGTCACTGGTGAATTTAGCAAGGAAGGAGGGAAAAAGTAGGAGAGAAAGAAGAAAGAATTGGCAGTGACCTCCTACCATTAGATGCAGGAGGTGAAAGCTTAGTATCTGGGAAGAGGAGAGAAATTAGTAAAGCAAATAAGGAGAGTGGAGTGATGGAACTAGGTGTAGCACTTTTACTCTGCTGCTGTAGATAATGAAGAAGAAAATTTGAGGGAAAGAGTCAATAAAGAGAAGAAATGAGGAAGTAGGAGGGAGAATATGGTGTTTTTCACCGTTCTGCTCCTAGTGTACGAGAAAACTAATGGTCTTTAGGCCAAAACTAGGGGGGAATAAAGTGTCAAAAAATCTTAAACCTAGAAGGATTACAATACTTGTCACCAAAAGATCCACCAGCACTCCCAGTAGGATATAGCACTGATGCAAGATGTCTCTTTTTTTCTTTTGTCTATGCTATCCTTTTCTAAATTTCTTCCAGTAGGATATTAACTGGAGTTACTTGTTCAATTCCATTCACCAGGGATATCCTAGGCAGAGAAAAGGAGTTGTCAAACATGAGGATGAAGATTCATATTTGACTGTCTTCTATTCTTCCTTGTCTCATGGGATTTGTAGGAGCTTCTATGCAACTAAGTTTAAATTGCTCTAAAATTCACCGCTAGGTTCGTCCTATCGACAAGATATATATTTGTCATATTTATAGACCTCATTTCAAATAGTAAAGCTGCATTGTTCTCCCGCACGACTTGCTACTTCGATTATAAGTTAGTATAGTGATTCTTATTTTTTTCTATATACAAATCATCATCTATGCGGTATCTCTTCCTCATTCCTGTTCTATCTGTCCCAATTGGTTGAAGAGTTTACAAGAAGGAATTATTTGGTTAGGTAAACCATGAAATTCATATGATGTAAATGCAGCTTCGTGAAATTCTGTATAAACTTAGTCCCATCAGTGCTCCCTAGATACTTTTGTTTTAGGCCTTTTATTTTTCCATTCACATTAATTCAAGAGATTTAATTTCATAAAGATTAGATTGCAGTGCCGTTAACTATTGAATTCATGGTCTCTACCTCCTTCTGTTGTTTGAGATTATTACTATGGCTTTAGACATAACTATGTAGTAGATATCATGAAATGGATGTGCTTCCTTGTGTTACAACATCTATTTTCTTTTCTTTTTGCTTTATCCAGGTGAGCTTGAGGGATCCTATTCGTCTTGGTGAGGGTGATGATAAACTTAGGGAGATCATTGAGGCAGCGGTATGTAGCAACTAATCCATTCCAACACAATTTGCTGCTTATATATTTGCCATCCGTGTCGTTTTCTTTTGTTCATCTTATTTTGTAGCGTCATGCCT
>JACEIK010000533.1:225452-235962 GCA_018107945.1 Datura stramonium | reverse complement strand
GTTTGCATCAATCTAAAGTTTTTTAGGAAAAAGAAATGGATGCATGAAACAGTACTCTTTTTCCCATTAATATATCTACCTATTATTCCCTTTTCCCTTCAAATTACTTATAATAGCTAGCCTATTATCAATACATCTAGGAATGACTTAAAGTCTGACAAGATTTTATTCATTTGCATTAGTTATGTCATGAAGACTAATTATTTTTGCATTAGTTGGGTCATTATTAACTAATGAAGTATTTGATCCATGACAAATCTTCCTAAGAAATTAGATTTTCATGCATCCACAATAATTACTTGACTCTAGTTGTAAATTTGAAAAGAATACTCAATAACTTAGACTCTAGTTGATGAAAATACTTAATTAACAAAAGGATCTTAATTTTTGTATGGAAAAATTACTTAATATAGCACAAATATGATAATATTTATAAATTATGGCCACAGTTTTAAATACTTACAATATCTAGCTATATTTTAATTAATTGATTTTTTTTTATATTTACTAGCAAATAAGGAAGAAATCTCTTAATCTCTCTCCAATCTTGCTCTCCTCTCCCCCCTCTCTCCCTCGCCTCTCTCCTCCATCTCTCTTTCGCTGCCTCTCTCTCCCTTCTCTTGTTCTCTCTCTCTCTCGCTCTCGTGTTAGTTTTTTTATATTTTCTGTATCACGAATGATACAATTGATATAAGAGGGAATAAATATACATGATACAATAGCGAATGAATACAAGTTAAATTAGAGCAAATAAATACAACCTAAATGCATGTATTAATACAACAAATACAATCGTCTGAAATCTCAAAAATATAAAAATACAAAGAGAGAGGTGAAAATCAACATACATAGAGATAGATGATACAACCTAAATTCGTGTATGAATGCAACAAATACAATTGTCTAAATATCAAAGAATATATAAGTACAAATAGAGAAGGATGAAAATACAAATATTGAGAGAGATGAAAAAACAGGACACATTAGAGGAGGAGAGATGGGAAAAAAAGAGAAGGGGGGAGAGAGAGAGTGATAGCGGCAAGAGAGGGCAAAGAGAGAGGAGAGAGGGAGAAAGAGATATATGAAAGATCATATATTAATTATAGCATGATTTTTAATAATTTGTCATTTTAAAAAGATAGTATACCATATTTAACTCAACACATTAATTAGTGTATTTGTAAAAATATAAAATATCCTACTTTTTAAATGAATACATTGACCATAAATTGGAGTTAATGAAATTGTAGCTATATAGACCTATTTCCGATAAAAAATATGTCGTTTATGTAAATTTCTCTTTTTTTAATCTAACCGAAACCATTTATATATTTAGTGTATAATAAGTATATAATAAATAATTTTTACTCCTAGCTATCTTTGAAGGCTGGATCCATTCAACAAGGATAAGTAAGAAAGTTTAACTATGAAGGATAAAGAGAGGGGCGGATGAAAGTTCTGATAGTTTTCTTTCTTTCGATCTGTCAATTGTCTCATTTTTTTCTTACATGCGCACATACATCACAAAGGGAAAAGGCAGGCCAATTAACGCATTTTTCGTAGAGTACGAATGAAAATGAATACTGTTTGTAATAAAATTTTCAACTATGAAAAATAAATTGTAACCAGAAAACAGAGTTCTGAGTCTAATAGGTAAAACATTTAAGAAAAAACATCAAATAGGTAATTTCCCCAGGAAAAGTACCAAAGATGGTAAGGCGCAGCAGCTGAACTCCTCACGCCCCATTTTCTCTCCGTTAACCCCGCCATTTAACTCTTTTTTTCCCCTTCTTCTGGGTCGTGATCAACCTAGCGCTCCATCTCTTTTTTTTTATTTTTTATTTTTCATTCTAGAGCGTGAATTTCTTTTCTTCAATTTTTGTCCCACGCCACACTGTCCACTTTTTTTTTTGCCAATTCTTCTTTTAGGGTGTGGATGTTCCAGCGCCCTTTTTTTCATTTTTGTTTTAAGCCCCACTGCCTACTTTTTTTTTTAAATTCTTCTTTTGGGGCGTGGGTGTTCCAGCGCCCTATTCATTTTTTTTTCATTTTTGTTTTAAGCCCCACTGCCCACTTTTTTTTTTTTCAATTCTTCTTTTAGGGCGTGGGTGTTCCAGCGCCCTGTTCTCTTTTTATTTTTTTCATTTTTGTTTTAAAGCGTGCGACGCCCAACGCCCAACGCCCTACCTTAATTTTTTTATTTTTTTTCTTTTCTCCTTCTTGGTCGTGGGACGCCCTGCACCCCACCTTATTTCTTTTTTTGATGCACATTTCGTTAATCACTTGAAAAGTCACAACCCAAAAGATTTTTTTCAGATTATATCTCGTGAAATTTTGCAGTGACTTTGCAGAAATTTTTACATTGTCCCATCAAATTCATCAAAAATAACTTTCACAGCACGAAAAAAATATATATTTCACCAAATTTTACATTTTCTTATCAAATCATGAAATTAAAAAGTTTTCTATACACGTTTTTCACGACTATATTTTTATAAGTCACCTATAAATATTTTTGAACGAATAGATCCTAAAATATTTGAGTTACATATTTCGTTTCTGTTCGTGAATTTTTTTTCTTATAATCTTACTTCAAATGGCTGAAATCTTTGTAAAAGTTAATTTATATTGAGACGGAGAAGTTGTGCACGAAGGTGGTTCGATACGATAAAGTCGACGTCCTATGGTGGGTCAAGGTTTCTACATCCCTTAAATATGAGCATTTACAACGCGTATTTAGGAACAAGATGTCTATAACTGATCCTGAGGATGTAGTCGTTATCACTGGTCGAAATCCAATGTATGTTACCGCCAACGGGTTACCGATGTACGGTGACACACTTATTAGTGACAATGAGTCGTTGTCTTTATTTCTTCGTAGTCCTGATATCTTCCGTGATCACATCAGTATAATGACTCTTGACATGTATGTTGTTGTTGAACGTAGTCCCGTCATTCCAGAAGTTAATGATAATGAGTTTGATTTTGGGGATACTACATATTTGTGTAGTTTGAATACTGGTCTTTCAAGAAGTGTAATGCAACAAAAAATAATGATAGGATTCGGTAGACCACAAAATGACATATCTAATACAGGCATTGAATCGAACATTGTGGGTCAAATGCCTTGCAATAACTATGACTGGAGTATGCGTAATTGTGAGATGGGTGGACCTAGTTCTGTAGCTGCGCACGTGAAAAGTTTTGATTTGAGCATTGATCAACCTGCACAGCCATGTGGAGTCAATTTTGGAAGAAACAATATCATTCAACAAGTTTCTTATCCATCTCAATCAACTGATAGGTAAATGTAAAGTTTTTGTATTTCTCGAAGTTATGTACATATGTTATATTTATTTATTATTTTCAACTTCTCATATTTATCTTTTAAAATTTATAGGTGTAATGATGTTGTTGAAATTTTGACTCAATTGACAGAAATTGTCAACAACAACGACTTAGTCGTTGTTCAACAAGATGCATCGGATAGTGATACACATTCAAATCATGGTCTGATAGAGGATTATCATTCGTCTGACGATGAAGATGTTGTGAATGTGTAGGGTGAAGGTCATGGTGATCAAAACGTCAATTATCATTGTAGGCTAGAGGACATGAAAGGCAACACCGGGTGGACATGGCGGTTCTAAATGATTTAAATAGGTCAAACATAGAGAGGGAATTGGCAGAGGAGTGGATCCAAATTTCTATTGAGTCCATGAATGCTGCAATTTTGGGTACACGATTGAGTTTTGCACCAGACTACATTCCACCCAATGAATACGTGGACCCTCCCGTAGTACAGAATCGCCGTCGAGAACGACAAGCTGTCCCAAGAGATAGGGAGAGTTGTGCTAGAAGGGCAGGTGGTGGACGAGGAGGTAGATGCCAAGCAGATCATCACCTAGTTGATGAGGAAAATGCTTTTGCTTAAGTTGAAGAAATGCAACCGGTATTGATGATTCTGGCCCATCCATGACAACTCCTGAGGTGCCTTACTATCCGACATTTTATGTTGCTGTAACATCAATGAAAGCTCAATCTGTTGGATATGTGACTCCCCCACCTGCGATCTTTGGTTTTGCTCAATTTAGCGGGTTTCAGTACCAAGGGCTTGGTAACGCATCAAGCTTTACTCCATTTGGAATGCCTAACTTTCCAAGACATAACTCTCCATTCGCTCCTCCACTAAGCTTCACGGATGTAAGTAAAATTGCCATAAATTATAGCTAATAATTACTACACGTTAATTTTAATAAATATATGTCATTACAGATTTCGTCATCCCACGTTCATCCTGCATATTCTCAACCCACTAATACAGAACCAGCGCTGATTCCTCTTCAAAAATCAACTAGGCCACGTAAACCAACTAATTGTCAAAGCTCGCAGTCTTCCGATGAGCCACCTGGTTTTCATTATGAAATCTTACAGTCTTCTGACGAGGATTAAAATGTATAATTATATTTATTTTATTTTATTTTTTAATTTTTCATCATCTCACGTTGTAATTTATCAATTTATAAATTATATTTATGTGAAACTATATAATTTATTAACGAGAGTTGCATTTGAAAAGGAAAGAAAAGAAGAAATAAGGTGGGATGCAGGGCGTCCCACGACCAAGAAGGAAAAGAAAAAAAATTAAGATGGGGCGCTGGGCGTCCCACACTTTAAAATAAAAATGAAAAAAAGAAGAAGACGAGAGCGCTGGAAGCCCCACGCTCTAAAACAACAATTGAAAAAAAAATTGGGCAGTGGGGTGTTGGAATGAATTGAAGAAAAAAAGTCGAGCACCGGAGAAGCAACACTCTAGAACGAAGAATTAAAAAAAAAAAAGAGGTGGGGCGCTAGGCTGACCACGACCCGGAAGAAGGGAAAAAAAAGAGTTTAATAGACGGAGTTAACGAAGAGAAAATGGGGCATGAGGAGTTTAGCGTCTTACCCCCTTTGGTATTTTTTCTGGAGGAATTACCTATTTGGTGTTTTTCCTCAAAATTTTTACCCATTAGGCTCAGAACTCCCAGAAAACAAATAATAAAGTGATTTGATAATTAAGATTGTGAGTGCAAATTTGTATATTTCTTTGATTTTTCTCTCCAATTTTTTTCTTCGTGATTTGAAGGTTGTTAATAACATATTTCTAGATGTAGGATGATTTGAATCTTCTTACAATGTATTTGATCGCTAGGAACGTCCGATAACGACGACTTTGACAAAGATAATATTTTATGCATCAATTTCTTTATGAAATCTCAGGAGTTTATGAAATTTTGAGATCTTGATCTTTTTATGAATACCCAAGAATTTATGATATATTCGAGATGCTCTTCAAGGGAATATGCTACTCTTTATATAAGCGTGAGCTAAGTTTTGGATAGAGTAACCTCCAAAAATCTTAACATAAATTGAATTTATCTTATAAAGTCCCACAAAATTTTGATGTCTGTAAATATCACACAAAAAAATCATGCTACTTAATAAAATGTTTCACCGGTCCTATCAAGATATATAGATTTTATTCACGGATTAATGAAATTGTACAAAAGTCCTATTTGCCTCTACCATTCTAGGCTAAAATTTGTTAAGAAAAAACATAAAAAGATCTGAAATTATTTTCTATTGTGGATTTTGTTGGGCTGTTATGTAGTGTAAAATCCCATAATATTTCTTTCCGTTTATTTTTATCTATTCGTTATATTAAAAATAGATGTTCATTTTTTACTTGTGCATTATAGAAAATCAAGACATAATTTATCACTTTATTCCTAATCTATCCTTATAATTTACTATAGCCATTTCTCAATATATTCTTAAAAACATTGATATAACAAAATTATCATTATATTTGTTGCTTCTTACGCATTGTGCCGAATTAATACTGGACAAGTATAGATGAACGGAAAGAGCAGTAACTAAGACTTGACCATTGAAGATTTAAATCACAAATAAAATTAATGTGTATATATATAATTTGGACCGTGATCGATATATTATCATTAAATGCGTGAACAAGCATATTTCCATGTACATTGCCAACACATAGAAATGTGGGGATTCCAAGTTAAATGATCTTTATAGGAGTATCAGATCATAAAGAACATTTTAAAATCCCAAGTTGCCTCTAGGTAAAAGGTTCCTAAAATACCTTCCCGTTAATAAATGCACAAATTAGTTTACGCTTTCAGTTTTCACCAGCATCACTCTATTGAGTGAAAAATTCTATTATTATTTTTTTAATTTTGTATTTTGCTATGCTGAATCGTTAGAAATTATATTATCAATTATTTTAAAAAAAAATCTTGTTGGTTCTTGAAATAGATAAATAAGATGTTAAAAACCCTTTGCTCTTGGAAGAATACTACTAGAAATCTGGGGATTTTAGTTTCTACGGACGATTCTTGCTGAAATTAATTCCCATAAAATAATAGTATTCCATTGAATATTTCATAAGAATACGCGTATTTGTGGTAGTATTTATAAAGTGAATACCAACATTATATTAACATGTATAGCTAATGGAAGAAAATTATGATGAAAGAATCACAAAGATCATGTTAACAATTACAAACAATTGAAGAAACAATATATTCACATGTATGAATCTTTCTCTACAAAATGGAGAAAACAAAGTCAATCAGCATGATGTGCCCCCTTCCACCCACCCCTCAATCTTTCCCCACTCCAAAACCAGCAACCCTCAAAATTTAAAATAAAAAAGAAGTCATATATCATGGTGGATTTTGTATCACCCAATAATTCCTGCACACTATTCAGTTAATATAAGAGAAAATTCATTCTTCAGGTTCTAGCAAAGGGGCATCTCACCAAACATATTAATCTGAGTAGGCTTGAAATTAGGAAATAGAGGAAATTCACCAAAGTCTTGAATATATCCCTCCATTGATCCAAAACCACTCAAAAACCCATTTGATGATGAATTTTCAACACTTCCACATATTCCTTCATGACTACTTTCTTCCTCTAATTTCATCCTATAATTACTAGTAGTAGTACCTTGCAACATGTTCAAGTGTTGATGAACATCATCTTCTGCTGCTGATTCGATCTTCTTCCTTTGTTTTCTTTCCCTTTTCAACTTTTTTCCCTTGACTTGTGCAGCATTCTTCCCCGTTAGCCTTTGTACGAGATCGCGAAAATGTTCAACGTCTGTTTTGATGATCTCCGGTGCTATTATATGAATTATTCGTATTTTCGGCTTCAATTTGGATATTCTACATGAATCTCTATGCACGTTGTGCGTAGAACAACTTGGGCTAGTGGTTGAACTTGTGATGGATTGCTTCATTTTCTCCCCCTTAATTTCGAGCAACACAAAGATAATTTGGAACTTACACAAAGGAAGAAACAAAAAGGATGTTGGTATTAATGTTGGAGGAATATGGTGAGAAGGTATTTAAATAGGATTGAGATGTACCTTTGAGGAGTTGAAATTAGTTTGGAATAAAAAGATCCAAGTTGTGCCTTTTGGAAGCAAGAATTGGACGGGATTTTCTCATTGGAGATAATAAAATATTGCACCAAAGTATTTTATAGTAATATAATAATCCATGTTTTATTGGGATTCTCTTGGTTCCTTGTTTTTTAAAAAAACTTACCAACTTTTTCTTCTTTTCTTTTTCCCCGAGAAATATAATATGTTGAGTTTATGTGTGCTGTCATGTAATTGAGCTATTCAGATATTGCCGACCAGGATTATAACGGACGAATATGATTTCTTAATTTGGAGATTTTGAATTTAAGCATTGAGGGTCGAAATTTTTTTAATTGAGGCAATTTTTTGGCTTATTTATAATTTATAATTATATTATTATATATGTTGAGTTTATGTGTGCTGTCATGTAATTGAGCTATTCAGATATTGCCGACCAGGATTATAACGGACGAATATGATTTCTTAATTTGGAGATTTTGAATTTAAGCATTGAGGGTCGAAATTTTTTTAATTGAGGCAATTTTGGCTTATTTATAATTTATAATTATATTATTATATAATTAATTTCAACACTTAAAAAATTCACAAATTATAATATAATTTCATATAAAAAAATTAAAAAAATTAAAAAAATTAAAAAAATTAAAAAAATTAAAAATATTTTTAATTTTTTTAATTTTTTGTTTTATTATTTAAAATTTTTTATGGGTATGATTTAATTGGTTTTTAATTTATTAAAAATTAAACAATCATAATTAATAACGTAAGAAATAAATAATTATTATTAGTTATTATTATATATTATGTTAATTAAAAGTGAAAACCCTTATCTTAAAAGTTGGATTACCATATTTTTCCCGTAGTAAATTAAAATATAATAAAATATTAAATTAAATATTATTTATATTGTTTGTTTTTTGTTTTTGGGGTTTTTTTTTTTTTATGAATTTTGAGTTTTTTTAATTTTTTATTGGTTTTTTTATATTTTTTCTTTTTTTCAATTTTATATATATATTTTAATTATTATTCATATACTATATTTTCACCTTCCAATTATTTCATCTTCTAAGCTTCTATCAGTTACAATAATATTTATACATAATCCTCTAATGAAGATATGTACCATTAAGCAGACTCAATATGAAAAATATATGTCTTTATGTCATGATCATACTCTACTCTTTTTAATAGGTAATATGAAGTTGTTGCATTCTTTCTTCTTCTTTTTGATTGTTTTTAAAATATTTTCTGATTTTTTTATTATTGTTGGCATTTTGAATTTGTATGAAATGTCCATAAACTTGATAGACACATCCTCAAACCTGCAAATTAAATTTACTCTTGGCTCGTGGCTTATATTTATGTCCATATGGTAACTTGCATTTTATGTAAGTCTTGCACTTTTCTGCATAAATGTTGAATTTTTTTTTATTTCATTTTATTTAAGTGATCTTGCATGTTTTATACTTAATCATCATCAAAGCATAATTAACAAACTAAGATAACCAAAATATCAGTTAAATAATTTTAAATTTACATTTATCTCAACTCTATATTTAATTATTTAATATGGATATACACATGCAAAGCACGTGTCCAAAAACTAATATTATAAAGATGGAAAGCTCCATAATTGAAATTGAATTATGGATTTATCCTTCAAAAGTTATGTGATCATTTTATCCTTGAGCCAAAAAATTAAATAACTATTTTACTCCTTTTTTGAACTATATTTCTAAAGTTATTTTGTACCTAAAAGTAAATATATCTTCTAATAAATGATCAGTAAATTATAATTTTATATTTCAATTGACATGGTAAATGAAAAGACAACTACTGAAAGATAAAATAATGAATCAAGTAAATGATAAAATTATATTGATTTATTGTACCCTTTCAACTCCCTCATAACGTTATATATTGCAATATTTTGATTCATTTACTTTGGTTTTCTCTTCATCATATCATTATGAAATAATCTTTTTTTTTAAAATTACATTTTTTATGGAGATTGTCAATAGTGAAACCCACCTTATTAATATGGTACTATGGAAAAGATATATTATAAAGAAAGAAAAATTATATTGCAACATAGAGAAACGAAAACAAAATTTTCCTTTTTGTTACACTAAACTTATTTAAAGTTGCATATATGTAATTTTGTTTTATTTAATTTGTAGAAGCTTCATATATCAATTTTTAAAACCTTTTTATTGAAAGAAAGTGTGTAACAAATTTGAGGATATTCAATTAAATTTGGCTGTTGAATTGAAGAAAAAAAATTGCTACCAGATATTTTCATTGTTATAATATTGGATTCTGAATTTCAGATTTTCTTTTTGAAAAGCGAAAAAAAATAGCTACTGAAATATATCTTCTTTTGTATTTTCAGCAGAATTCATTCCTTAACCTTATTTATTCTTCTTTATTTTCTGTCATTCAAATAATTGTTGAAGGTGGAGACTTTAGACATTTAAAATAATACTTTAGTTCGTATATTCTCTTATCTTAGATTTTTGATTGAATTCTACTTGATATTCATGTTGTTGTTATTATTTTTTAATTCCTAATCTTTCCTTTAAATAGTGGAATTCACTAGGAATTATAACCCATAATTTTATGTTTGTTTTGGTGTTATATATTGATGTCTTAAATATATGAAGTAAATATTTTAAAAGATTGTATTTATCTTTTTAGCAAAGTGTTTTTCTTATTCTACTTCTACACACCATATGTGTGCCATACAGTTGATTAATGAATCAAAGTGTATATTTCTATTGGTTTGTGAATATATAAAAATCGTAATTAGTTACCTAACTATATTTATTTGTGTAATTTGACAAGCTCTAAACTGCATTCAACAGTTAAGTTTGAACTTGTATTTTTCGTATGAAATTTTGTGTAACAATATATTTATTGATGATAATTGAATTAAATAATGATACCTAATTAAAAAATTTAAAGAAATTATTTTAAACATAAAATAGATTCTTAATTAGACTTATAAAAATAAAATTTACATTTAACACTAGAAAATAAAAAACAAAATATTAG
>JACEIK010000533.1:162359-187335 GCA_018107945.1 Datura stramonium | reverse complement strand
GTACACTATATAAACCTTATATAATATTATATATAATAGATGTTTATATACACTTTTCCACTGTTATATAAAATAAAATTTATACAAAATAATGTAGTTTGATCTCCCGAGAACTTTAACTACAAAGCTCCATTCAAAATGATCAAATCTTTGTCAAAGAGCTTCAAATTTTAACAACTTCAAAATATCACCACCAACGAACCACACTCATCATTCATTAAAAATTTTCAACAAATTCAAAATTCATTTATGAATTTTCAAAATTTTAAGAACTTCAACAATAAAATTTTAATTATTTTAATTTAATTTCCAATAATATTTAAATTTATAATGACAAAAATATCACATTTACATATAATTACATAATTATTTTTACACATAATATAAAAATCATGAAAGAAGGAGGAGGAAAGGAGGAGGGAAAAAAAGAATAATGAAGTAGAAAGAGGAAGCAGAAGAAGAATAAGGAAAAAAAATAAGGAACGAAGAAGAAAGAAGAAGCAGAAGGAGAAAAAGATAGAAGCAGCAGCACAAAAGAAGAAGCCAGGATGATAAAAAGCTTAACACCGCTCATTCTTATTACTTTTTCAATGAAGAAGAAGTAGTAGTAGGAAAAAATAACAAAAAAAAGAATGAAGCAGCAGAAAAATAAACCGGTGAAAAAGATTAAGCTAAAGGATAATAAATTGAAATGTAAATTAAAATGAATAATTATTTATTCCAATTGTCATACAGTGTAATGTGAGCAGTTTTGATACTTCAAGCTTGTTAAACGTAAGCATATTTAGTTTTCATTAAATACTTAACAAATTTTGATTGTGAATTTTTACAGAACTATAAAAAAAATATTTAATATGCACTCACATTTAGATGTGCTTTCTTTGCACTTTTGCAGGATTTTGTGTAATTTTTAGGTGTAATTTATGATATTTTTAGAATAATTTCAGAGACAAGTCCCCAAGTTTCGCTTAATAACGTTGACATTTCATGTGACATATGATATCACACTTACTTTGGTTATTTTCATTTCTTTGTAATAATTCCTTTAAGGTGTTTATCGCTAATACAAAAACGTATACTTAAATTCATTTTTTCATACTAATACTACTTTGTTTAATTAATTTTGTAAATATATTTTATTGCTTTATTGTATTCATTATTACCGCTCAATTAAAATAAAGAGTAAATTTTTGCTCTCTTTGTTGTAGTTTGACACAAATTTTAAGGTATGGGTTGTATAAATCCTAGTAAAAATAAGGTTCACTCGGAAACAATTCATTTATGAAATAATTGAAATATCAAGAAGTAAAAAACCATGTATAAATTTTTAAAATTTTTATTATGCCGCTATTTTTAATTTTTAACAAATTTTTCAGCTCCGTCCTTGACCTCTAAATGTATAGATAGTATGAACAAAATAAAATTATGTTAAATTTTTTTAAAATAATTAAACAAACTAGTATATTGGTAAAAAAATAAGTAAGTGAAAAATGTAATTATTTTACATTAATAATAAATAGATTTAACGATTTTTTTTTCCTGATTTTACTTGTTTTTCAATTACCTTGAATTTAGTAGGTAGAATTTGTTAAATATATGAAATAAAGAGGCTCATTTTTAAATAAAATAGTGGATAAAAAATGCTCAAAAAATATATCTAAGAGACCATTTTATACCTACCCTAAATATAAGAGATATTTTTGTTATTTTCTCTCATATTTTAAATTTTAACTAATGCATATAAAATTAAATGATCACCCATAAAATTTAGTCAGAGTAAACACTAAGTTGGAAGGAATATCAATATTGATGCTGAAAACACATCTAAACTTTAGATCTTAACTTCTTAATCACTAGGCGAATGTTCCAATGTTCTACCTTTTCTATGAACGATCAATAAATATTTATATTAATTAAGTTGGATTAAATATTAGTCTAAATGGAGCAGAATAATGACCAAAAGGGTACAATTTGTTGCTAATAGATATTTGCTACTCCCCAATTAATTAGGTAAAGAAATATAGATACATATATTAGGTAACCAATACTTGCATAGCAATTTCCTTTTTCTGAAAGGAGGACATATATATTTTGGAGAAATTTAGGTAAACTATAAAAGGTTAAGTTATAAAGCTTTAAAGCAAAAATATTAATTGGTGGATGTGGTGGTTATCACTTATCACAAGTGAAGGATGACTAAAGTCACAATATTACAGGGATCATTAGTACTTTATATCAATCCATTTAAACTTATTGTATTATTATTTTAAACATTAATTAAACTTTTTTTTTCTTCCCTCCATATCATTTTCAAATCACTTATCATAGATCATAATTACAATAAAGAAGCATTTTGGCCAAGTCCAATATGGAGATTCAAGAAAATAAAAAAAAGTTAGTGGTCCAATAAAAGTAACAAGAACTTGAGCGTTTAAAGCCATTCTTTTTCTTTTAAGAAGTGAGGGGTTCCATCAAATAAATGCTGACGAATAAAAGTATCCAATGGTTCACTAAAGGGTAAATAATTAATACCAATACTTAGCAAATTTGACTAAGTTTAGTGAGAACTAATATTTGTTTAAAAGTCAAGCAAATAAGAAAAAAAAGAGTACGTTTCTTCTTGGAGAAAAACGATGACATTGAAGAGAAAAATTAATAATAATTACATTCTCATACGTATAAAAAAAAAACCTGAAGTTACATTATCATCATTCATATATGTCGATTTAGATGATTTTATAGGAGGAGAATCAAAGAAATATTGCAAAACATTTTTATAAAAATTAAAAAATACGAGTGAAAGTCTAATAAATTTAAACTTTTGTTACTCCAATTCAACTTGCAACATTTTGATCATCACACCGTCCCTTCAACTCCTCTAGATATATTTTCTTGATATATACAATGTTGTTCAACCATCTATCTAGGAATGAACATTCTAATTGAAAACTAACGAAACCCTTTATTTGTTTGTTTTCAGTATGTTGAAAGAACTTAATAAACAATTATGAAAAAGTAAAAGAAAAACCTTAAATTGATTTCATAACATGCGTAAGATTGACTAATTAACAATAATGAGAACATAATAGGAAGAGATAATACAAATGAAATGAATTGCATGGCTGTGGCCTTAAGGGAGAAAAGTCAGAACATTTGGCTGCGAATACAAGCGCGGAGACTTTTGACCTCATTACAAAAGCTACATCCCTCGCCACTTGCGCGAATGATTTGAAAAGATCAGCTAAAACATGATTATATCAACATTCAAATTTATTTCTTTAATTGAATGATAACTAGAGCACTATAGGGGCTATAATGCAATTTTTTTTTTTGCTTAAGAAAAAGGCTAAAAATAGCATTTAATGTAATAGAGATGGGTTAAAAATTTCCTCCTTTCATCTATTGGATTAAATTTATCCCAAAATAAAGATTTTTTTATATATAATATTCCTATTATTTGTTTAATAAAAAGTATGTTTAAAAAAGTAAATTAACTCATAATTAATTTAACGTTTCGGACGAAGAAACATGTATGTTCTTTTTTATCGACATAATTTTTTTTTTATATACATCATCTAATGTTATATCAATGTATTTAATATGGTTTAAGTTTATTCATTTATATTACAGTATAATGATATTACTAATTGGTATCTACATATAATATATGAATTTTCGTTGATTTAATCTCAGTTGTGGGGGTTTTGGCTTTTGCGGATTTTGTTCATAAAATTGATCATTCAATTATAGTTTAATTTATTTTTAGCGATTTTTGTTACACAAAATAATCTGCTAAAAGTAAATCTTGGGATTTGAAAAGTATACTTGATGGTTAGATATTATTAAATAATAGAGGTACTATATAAAAATCTGAGAATTTGTGGATAAATTTAATTCAATTGGAGAAAGGAGGCGTTTAAACCCATTTCTATTATGATGAGGGCATTCTAATAAATAGAATGAGGGACAAATTTGATTCAAAAGGCGAGAAGGAAAATATTTAAAATCATTTTTTAATACGTTAGGGGCGTTTTTAATCCTTTTTCCCCTTTTTTTAATTTATCCGATTTTTATAGTTTACTAATCCAATTCAATTTGTACTGCAATATTGACGTGTGGCGTAGGATTGGGTTTCTGGCAGTAGTTATGGTAAATTGGGACTTTTTGACTCTGACTATGTGGTAGCTTGATCCATATGTCACAAAGGACTTAGGTTGTAACAAGAAATGCACAACTATTCAAGATGAGGTAGTTGGGTCATCCCATGGCATATTTGCTCCAAATTCCCACCTCTCCATTCATCCTGTACGTTACATCATAAGTATATACCAACCATTTTTTTTTGGCTGTTGTTGAATCTAGAATTGTAATTAGCAGACTATTATTTTCTTCATATTTGTTAATCAGTAGAGATTCATCTCATAACTCGATAAATAATTTGATAAATTAATGATTTTTTCGTGTTTTCAAAATGTGATTACCTTATTAGGACATTAAAGCAAGGTCTAGCCTTTCATTTATATTTATCTTTGTTAACAATTTTTATTTTATTATTAATAAAAAATCGCTATACATTCTGTTTAGTGATATAAATTTATATATACACAGAGAGAGAGCAGGCGATAGAAGAAATACTATTTCAGCGGCTTGTGTCGTCCCTGACACTCTCAGTCTCATGCCACAAAATTACCGCTATATGTCATTTTTTTGAAATCCATGGCTCATTGATTCAATAATAAACAAACAAAAAAAAATATTTTTCTTCCTTCATTTTTATTTATTCAAATAAATTTTGTATTTTTAAACAAAGTAATAAATAAAGTATATATTTATTATAATATTTATACTACTTGATGTTCCACCTCTCAATAGACTTGTGGAATGAGTTGGGGAGTCCAGTGTAATTAATGTTAAGAATAAAATAAATAATTTATTTTTTACGATGTTTAAAATGAACAAAATAAATGAAAATTTACTTTTAGTACAGTAACAAATGAATATGAACTCGGGAGAGTTTAAAAAATCAAACCAAGCTTGATCAGTACCAAAGAAAGAAAAATACATTTGTACCTGGAAATAAGGCAATAAATATGGAAAAATTACATTATTGTTATAAATGATTATAAATATCTTTAAGATATATCAAGATATAGTTAAGGTTTATCAAGTTAGTGAATTATCTATCAAGGTTTATGTATAATTATTTATAGTTAAGGTTTATTTATCTTACGGAAAGTTAGGAGGAATTATTCCTTATAAATAGAGAGGTTCTTTTCATTATAAATGATACCTCAAGAGAAATAAGAACTTCTCTTCTTCTCTCCTTTATTCTTCTTGTTCCTAGTCTTATTATTTCATCATACGTTATCAACATGAGACTCTATCGTCTCAAAATTTGAAGGCTAAGATATGGATAATTCTCAGAGCAAGTTGTCCAATTATGAAGACATTTATTTGATTGATTACGGTACAACACATACTTGATATTCAAAGACAAAAAATATTTTTCTCATTTAATATGGGCAGATAGTATTTCTACAATTTCTAGTAGTACCAATTTTGATTGAAAGTTTTGGAAAAACCATTATACTCTTGCCTAAGGAGATAAACTCATAACTAATGCTATGTTTTCTCCTAAGTCTTGGAAAACTTGTTGAAGTTTTAAAAAATATATGTGAAAATGTTTATCTTATCAATACAATAGATGAGATGAATCTGTGAATATCCAGGTATCACCAAGAATATCTCTAGGCGAATGTGTTATAGAAAAAGTTTCTGCTTCATCTTCGCTTGTATTGGATAAAGATTGTCACAATTAAAAGACACGCATTCTATAGTAAACCGAGAAATTTACTAATTTGATACTTTCATACTTTAGATGATCATGCAGGGACATCTTGGATCTATAATGATGAGAGAATTATAGAAAATTTAAATGGACATTCATTAAAGAATTTGAAGGTCCTTTCAGATGGTGAATTTTCTTGTACTACTTGTTATTAAGACAAGTTAATTGTGAGACCATCACCAACAAAGGTTGATATTGAGTCCCCTGCATTCTTGGAATATATACATGGGGATATTTATGGACCTATCCGCCCACCTAGTGGGTCGTTTAGATACTTTATGATCCTAATTAATAGATGCTTCTTCTAGATGGCCTCATGTGTGCCTATTGTCACCTCGCAACTTGGCGTTTGCAAACTATTGGGCAAAAATAATACATTATAGGCCTGATTTTCGATAATTAAATTAAGTATTCGCCTTGATAATCTTTGTAGAGTTTTTCATCAAAAACATTTAATGATTATTGCTTATCAATTAGGATACAAGTTGAGCATTTTGTAGCTACGTGTTTACACTCAAAATGGTCGTGTTAGTCGTATTAAATATGCGCAATTGATAGCAAGACTATTTAGCATGAAATTAGGTGCCTATACATTTTGGGGTCAATTATGCATCTTTTAACACTTCGTGCGTCTCGGGACGACAAATTATCATAAATTTTCTCTATTGTAATGGGTTTGGGTCAGAGCCTAAAATATCACCGATTGAGAACTTTTGGATGTGTTGTATATGTGCTTGTAGCACCACCACAACGCACAAAGATGAGTCCCCAAATAAGGTTAAGTTTTATGTTGGGTTTGAATCGCCCTACATTATTTCGCTACCTTAAACCATCTCTTTGAGTTATATTCGTTGCTCGAATTTGGAAATTGTCGATTTAATGAGATGATTTTTCTAGAATTAAGGGGGAGAAAATAGTGAAACCAAAGACAAATTTTGTGAAAAAATCCATCAACTGTCTCATGTTGATCCATGTGCTTCTATTTGTGAGCAAGAGTACAAAATATTATTCACACCTTAGGAAATTATAAATTACAAATGCACGATGCATTTCTCGATTTGAAAGGATTGCTAAATCACATATTCCTACAGAGAATATTCCAATTCGAATTGATGTCCTTGTAAGACCATCTACTAGTGTCATAGCTAATGAGTCAAAAGCACGCCTAAGCGTGGTAGACCGTGGGTTCTAAATCGAAATCCTAGAAAAATAAAAATAAATGGTTAATATGACAATATGAAAGAACCACATATGAAAGTTTAAGATATGTGCAATTTTGATATCCATTAAAAAATCAATGAGCCCTTTGACTTAAAGAAGAACTATCTATGAATTTAAGTGATGATGAAATTAATCGATCGAAAATAGTGGTAGATTATGTATTTGCATATAATATTGCAACAAAAATCATACAAGATAATGAGGATCTTGAATCTCAATGCGTCACAAGATGTTGACAAAGAAATAATTGGTCAAAATGACAAGCAATTTGTCGGAGTTGAATTCACTTGTCAAGCATGAAGTTTTAAATATATAGCTCAAACACCTATTAATTATTAAACACATTGGCTATAAATGGATCTTTGTGCGAAAAAATGAGAAAAATGAAATATAAAGGTATAAGGCATCTTGTTGCCTGAGAATTTTCACAGGCACGGTATCTATTATGAAGAGATATACTCATAGGTTGTGGATGCAATAATATTACATTATCTTATTAGTTTCACTGTCTATGATAGGCTTGAAATGCATTCGATGGATGTGATTATGTAATACCCCCAAAGTTTCCTAAGACTAGGTTCGGGTGGTTGAATATGTTTAGCAGAAGAGTCTGCAATTTTCTCCAATACGGCTGGTAGTACGAATCTAATGAATTTGGTGATTGTAAATTAATGTTTTTAAGTTATTAGAAACTATGCCCTATTACGTGTATTTTATGGAGATCAAGCTTATGATTCCATGATTTCAAGCATGATGAATTATCAAAGTATGTATGAATGTTTATAAATTCTTAGCTTATGATTCCATGATTTTGACTTATGAAGTCTATTTCAAGTATGCATGATTTTATGATTTGGGCAAGCTCATGCAAGTTAAGTATGCTTGTTATGATTTTAGCCAAGATTGACAAGATCAATTTATGATATGAGTTGGAGTCAAGACTCCCAATGGAGGTTTATGATGTAAATTTGGAGTCAAGACATTCCATATTTAAGCTATGTCTTGAGAATATGATTATATAAGGCAATATGTATGTTTTTGGGAGTAGTGTCTATGCTTGAGGTAGGCCAAAGGTTTCAAGGTTCCCCAATCTCAAAACTACGTGCCAGCGTAGGTATATATTTGCCTCTCGAAAATGCTTCCCACAGGGGAGCTGCTTGTGATATCACACTTTATTCATTCTTCTCCCTAGAAAAGCTTAAGATGGCTCTCCTCCACGTGAGCAAGATATGGGATCATCATGCGCTCATACATGGTGGTTGTAGGTTATAATGAGTCTCCCATTGTTCCTCATGATTTCAATTATTTATGTTCATATATTATGATAGTATGTTTTAAAGAAGATTTGACCCGATAGATCAACTTATAGATCTTTTCTTCACTGATTTCAATTATGAAAAGTCATATGATTTCTATTTCTAAATATTGGGTCATTATGTTCAATTATGTCAATCGGTTTATGATTATGTATGTTACAGATACATCTTAGCATGCAGTCCTTACTCTCATGATCTTTGGTTTACAAAGCATGTTTTCAACTAATGATTTATCGAGGCATGTTTTACTTTCCTTACATATAATACATTTCAAGTACTTACCGCATACTACATGCTATGTTACTTTATGATATAGGTTCGGGTTATCCATCTCGAGTCTTGCCTATAACTACTTCCTCTTGGTCCGAGTCCAACCCTTATTTTGAGTAAGTCCTCATTTTAGAGGATAGTTAGTAGTTTGCGCTGCGTGTTTCTTGATTGGCCGATTCTAGTGAGCTAGTTAGGAAGTTATTCCATCATCTCATCGAGATATTTTAGAGGCTTTTCGGATATTCGTAGATGATTCGGCTTGTCGAACGTTGATTATGTTTTGGCCTATGTTGTATTTCATACTTCCTCTTGTTATGTTAAGTTTTTAAGTTTTCTCTTTAATTTATGCTCTTAAGTTGCTATGTACATGCCATGGGTTGACTTGGAGCCGTCGGTGGTTCTAGGTCAGGTGTCTCGATTCGGGGTCCCGGTTTGGGTCGTGACAGTTTATGACCTATCTATATGAATCGCTTGATAATGAGATATGCATGAAAATTTCAATGGATTTAAGATGCGAAGCATATCATTTTTAAAATCTCGAAAATATGCTCAATTGAATTGCAAAATCATTGTATAGTTTAAAGCAATCTATGTGCATGTGGTATAACCTTCTTAGTGAGTATTTATCTAAGGAAAGTCATATAAATGATGAAATTTGCCCATGAATTTTTATTAAAAAAAAACAACATTGAATTTGTCATACTAACTATTTTATATTTGATGACATGAACCTTGTGGAACTCCAATAGAGCTTCAAAAGGCAGCGATTATTTAAAGAAGGAATTTGCGATAAAAGATCTTGAAAAGATTAAATTAGATCTTGATTTGCAGATTGAACATTTAATAAACGGTATCTTTGTTCATCAATGCGCCTATATAGAAAGAGGTGTTTAAAAGATTTTTATATGGATGAAACACATCCATTAAGTACTAATAGTTGTTAAAGTCTTGATGTGAGTAAGATCAATTAAACCTCAACAAAAGAATGGAAAATTCTTATTCCACGAAGCATCATATCTTAGTGCAATTGGTGTGCTAATGTATCTTACTAACACTACAAGACCTAATATAGCCTTTTTGATTAATTTTTTAGCAAGATATAGTTACGCTCTACTAAGAGGCATTGAAATGGGATCCAAACATATAATGCGGTATACGAAAGAAACTACGTATGTGCTTATTTTATTCTAACAATTGCGATTACAGTCTTGTTGGTGTCTTTGATGCATAGTATTTATCGTAGATGCAAAGCCCAATCTCCAGCTGGTTACGTGTTCATATGTAGAAGTACTTTTTTATATCCTAGAGATTTACAAAGCGATCTTTCCTGGACACTTCATAAAATCATCTTAGAGATAATAACTATTCATGAAGCAGCGAAAAATGCAGCTATGATTGAAGTCCATGATGGATCTCATTAGAGAAAAATAAAATTTGAAATGTGAAAAAGTACCCATAATTATATATGAAGATAATTCAGCATGCTTAGCACAGCTAAAGGGAGAATTTATAAAAGGAGATAGAGCAGCTTACATTTGTCAAGTTTTCTATACACATGAATTCGGAGAAGAATAAACAAATGTCAATATGCAACGAGATTCGTTCAAGTGATAATGTATTTAATCTATTCAAGGATGTTCTCATAGGGAGAGTTAGTACACATTGTACTCTTTTTTCCTTATGATATTTTGTCCCACTAGATTTTTCTTGTAGGTTCTTATTAGGGAAGACAAAATCGTATAATTAGCTATGTATATTTTTCCTTCACTAGAATTTTCTATTTGAGTTTTTCCTAGTAAAATTTTAAGAGGCACATTTATCCATCGATGTTTGGACATTCAAGGGGGAGTATTTATAAATGATTGTAAATATCTATCAAGATATAGTTAAGGTTTATCAAGTTAGTGAATGTCTATCTTTTGGAGAAAAATTAGGAGGAATTATCTTCTATAAATAGAGGGGGTTCTTTTCATTGTAAATGATGCCTCGAGGAGAGAAATAAGAACTTGTCTCCTTCTCTCCTTTATTCTTTGTTCTTAGTCTTATTATTTCATAATAATTATATATTATATGAGACAATAATGCTTTTTTAAAAATCGGGGAGTGGGCCAAGGACAAAAATATATAAAATAAAATATATCAAAACAAATTCTTTCATATTTGGGTCAAATCCCGCCAGATCTGTCCTAACAAAACTTTATAGGCACCAAAATAACACCCTTCCCCACTTTCTATTCTAGAACTTTCCACCTCTTGAACTCTTACTTTGCCTTTGTCCTTGATTTGGAAGAGAGGTGATGTCACTGAGTGCAATTTGGTAAAGATAGCTTATAGAGGAGGTGTAGTTGTGCGAGCTTCAATCGATGAACATCCTGACAACAAAAGATACCATTTGGTCTCGGGTCGATTGCACTATAGAAACACACAAAGCTCTCAGCATTTATATAAAATTGAAGACGGTGAAGACTTCTTTGATATCCCTTTATGGTATGTTCTCAAACTAGTTGTATTCCATGACACTACTCCATGTAGTTCTTTGCTTCCGGAGTTCTTGATAGATCTAATTCTGTTATGCTTTTCCAACGGGTTGAGCAGAAAGCTAATACCTGCTTGTTTAGTCAAAAATTTCATAGAACTACTTCTTATTATACTTATACAGTTTTTGTATCATATAAGCTGTTAATGTAATTGTTGTCTTTGTTACGCTTTATAATTCTTTCGTGACCCTCACGAGTATTTTATATCTATTATGTTGTTGGTGTTGATTACATGTTTAATCCTCTATTTTGACATCTTTTGATCCTAATGTTTGTTGTTTGTGCTTTCTCTAGACTTAGAATTTGCTTACCTTCTATTGGAATCTCATTATTGTCATTAAATGATCGGGTACCCGCAAAATTAATAACTATGTTAGTAAAATAATTCGTCAATTGGTTACCCTCTATGTACACATGCTCCATTGTCACATTCTCACTCCACCTTAATCTATTATTGTACTTCACTTTCAAAACTATACTTTAAAAGACCTCTCAAATCCTATCCAAGACCTTCTTTATTATAAGTGAGTATGTCTCCATCTGCGGTGGCCGGTCATAACTCTCTCTGGCTTTCATGACTTTAGGTTCTACTATAATGCTACTTGGCCAAATTATTCTTCAGATTCTACATACTCTAGGTTGCTGTCATCCTAATACAAAAACCTATGGAATTAGGTCGAGTTGCCTTTGGAAGCACCGTGCAGTTATACTTGCTTAGGTTCCCTCCTAGGTTTTCCCGGTATACCACCTTACTGCGAATAGTTGATATATGAGTTACTCAAAAACTTTGTTATTATAGGCCAATGATACGTAGATACATCATCCATAGAAATCTGTTTTAGTGAAAAGGTGTATTCCTCTAGTAATCTCATATACCACCTTTGTGTATGACATAGTCTCCCCATGATAAATAATATTTCTTCTTTTTGGATTTTCTATATGATGAGAGTAGGTACCGCTTTGTATCTTTACATTCTTAACTCTCCTTACGGTGATCGCCATTTGTCTAATGTGGCTTTCAATTTTATACGGGACCTTGGATTCTTGTTGCTATTGTGAATGTATTTCATATTCTAGGCACACCCAAAAGACGGAAATAATGAATAGGTGGTCAATTATTTTCTAAAAATCAGTATCATGACATGAACACCTCATGTTATCTACCACTCTCATTTTCATAAGCTCCTCCCCTATAGGTATTTTATGTTTCCAAACCCTTCATAGTAGAAAAAAAGGAAATTTAAATGGTATTTCATTTGTCCAAATGTTCATGAATTGCTTCTATTTAGTGCATGTCTACCTCAAAGTATCCTAGGCCTACTTGCAGTAAACTTTCCCGTGCCATTCAACATCTACCAAGGTTTATCCCATTCCTTTGGTGCTTATGTAATGTACAAATCTTTATCTATATGTCTATTATGTGATGGGGAAGAGTATGATGTAGTTTCACATAGTCCCCATCTTCCACTGAGTTTTTAGGCTGTTTTACCTCTTTACAAATCTACCAAAGTTGAAAGTTGGTGGCAAAACATAGTAAAGTTACCACACTTTTATCCAGTTTTTCAGCCATACATCGTGTGGCCACACTTTATCTCCCACTATATTTCTTGATCAACATTATCTCTTGCTTCCGGCATCTATTTTAACTATTATGGACTCTCTACTTTTTACAGTATTTGTTCCATATATAGTTTTGTCCATAGAATTTCTTGATCCTAAATGTCCACGAGCTTTTCCATAATTGCTTTAGCTACATCAATTAAGGATCGAATCAACCACCTTTACTTTATTGGAGAGGCAAATCATCTTCCATGATACCAGTCTTTCTTCTACCTTCTTATTTTATAAATAGTAAATATCTTGTGTAACTCATGTATCACACATTTGTATTCGAATCCTCCAAAAATTCATATTTGACCAAACCCTAAACCTAAGTCGAGAAATTAAGACACTGAACCTCCGAACAGTCTTTGAACCTTGAACCTAAATATCTTGTGTAACTCATGCATCACATATCTGTATTCCCTTCCTCCAAAAGTCCATGTTGACCATTCTTTTGTTGAAAGTAGCATGCTTCATACCTAGTCTCCTTTTGTATTTTTGAATTTGTCTTGCTTCTTGAAAAGGTTCCATTAGAGCTATCATGAAGAACTGTGGTGTCGTGTGGCATGCGAGCCTATAGAAAGGCTTATTGTGTATTGACTGACATGATGTTCCAAAATAGAGTTTTCATTATCATTTGACAATAACTTTAGCAACCCTTTTTGGAAATATTACACGGTAGGTTGAAGTACTTCTCATTTTGACAATAATGCTACTTCAAATTGAGCTTATGTTTGTTCTTACCTAATTTAGTCCAATTTCTATATAAATTGACACTTACTTTTCATCCTTTAACCCAACAATTCAAAAACATATGTCTTCTTTCATTCTCATTTTTCTTACTCTGCATTCTTATTCTTTTTCCTTTCTCTTTTATTACATTTGGTATTGTTGTAGCAAAAACTCCACAAGCGTCCATTATTGAAGCTTGAAGTTTCAAAGTTTGAAAATTATATTTACGTAAATAAGTTAAGTTAGGATAAGTATGGAGGAACCTAAATCTAAAATTTTCGGTGATTTGGTATAGTTATTGAGGTATTTTGGATGGATGCGTGCTTGAATTCAAGGAAGAAGATCAAGTCGATTTTTATATAATAATGTGAGAGTAAAACATTCTTATAATTTTTGTATAATATTTATAATGGATGTATATCCAATTGATATTTGGCTATTATATAAGTGTTAGGCCTAAGCCCCTTTGTGCAGTGACTCGACTCCCCGGCAAGTAGTATCTTGAGTTTTAGACATTGTTGTCAAAGAATTTTTTGTATAATCTTATATGTTGGGTGCATAATATATTAAATACGAATTGTTTTAACCATTACTTTGAGAAAATAGTGGGTTATGCAATTGAAAACTTAAAAACTTAACTATATAATTAAAATATTGTATACGGTATATATGAGCAATTATTCCATAAATAAAAGGTGTGTACCATGTGAGTGATCCTTCTTCTTTTTTTTTGCTTTTTTCCCTTAATCTTTCTTCAAAAGGTGATTTTAGAGATCCATATGATTTAATGGTTAGAATTATAAAACATCATCATCATCATCATCTAATTTGTTTGCATTTTACGCGATTTTATAATATTTCTAAAAAATATTTATTCAAATTATTGTAAAAGCTAAAAGTAATAATGAAATGATGTCACGATCCAAATAGGTGTGATTACAACACTCCCACGCTAACCCCCGATGGGCGAACCAATATTTTTCAATAATTTTATTCGAAAACCAACACATTAAAGACGAGCAATACATTTTAATAATAAATTGAGATCACCGATAAATAACAAAAAAGTAAATAAACCAAATCCTACAATAATACTCCCATAACACGATTGCCCATTGTACTTATAGATGTCTAATTACCAATGTCTATGAGGAAAATAAAATAACATAACTAAAACCATAATGTCTGGGACAAAGACATCTTAAAAGGAAGAGTGGAATTTACTTGGTCTTGCTTCGCTCACCTTCAGAAATAATCTGCTGTTGCTCTAAAGGTGAGGGTGAGAAGAGCTTCTTGGGTCGGATTACTTTCAGGAAAAAGTGTAGGGTAATGTCGGTACGAATCACGGTCTTGAGTAGGCATCATCGGCTAACCTTACATAATAACACGTAAGCACGGAAACAACATATATTGGATCGGCCCAAATCATAAATCATACACAACAATGCTCATTTCGGGAACCAAATATACTCGGTTTCAATTGACTGCTCATTGGATTAGGCCATTCGCTACATGTGATCGCTGGCTAGCTGCCCTTGGAGTGTTCTTTGTAAGCGGAACAAGTCCCATTGCCGGCGGCATTGCCCGAGGGCGATAGCTCGCTTAGTTGCACCTTCATCATTTTCACTAAATCTTTGACACTCACACATCGTCATTTCATTCGAGATATACATATGTCACCGTCATCGGTATACAAAATACTATAACTACATGCGTATAGAACAAGAAACATCTGGGATGGCTCAACTCAATTATTAGTTCTTATTTAACTACTTCAACCATCCAGTCATTGCAACACCTCATATTTTGGTAGCAACTCATGATCTACTTTCGATTTAGTCAAGTACCGCGTACTCATTGCAATTATAACATTCTTATAATACATCACATAATAGAACCAATGGTGACATGTCGGGCACCCGCCTCCATCATATCACCATGAATACTCCATCATTAAACATCGATGTACATACATGCCGGAAGGGTGCTATTGCCGCTTTCGGTCACGACTTTGTGGGGACTCTAAAAATCCATGTGCTGTCTTAGGCCTGGTACCCGCTCCCACTCATGTGATTGTTTCGATGCTTCCCTTGGGCCACGAGCCACTCATTGATCTTGCTCACCCCGATGTTCCCCTCGGGCACGATTCACTCATCTCAAGATATTCATATTATCCACATTCCATATCATAATAGTTATACTATCAACAAGTCCATTGAATGACTTTTAGGAAGTCTCATTTTATCTTCCTCCACTTGATTATCTAACAATTCATCTTTATTGTTATGACAACATAAGAACACATACAATATCTCAGACATCAATCAAATCAAATTTAGTTCGAGGATTAAGTCAAACATGGAAATCATCACAGCAACTTATATCCAAAGACCAATCAACACATTATCCTCCACATACATACATGATATTATATAAGGTCTATTTTGCTCCGAAAGTATAACATATATCGATTTAGGAGGGTTGAATGAGGATTACTCTACTAGAGCCTTGCCCTTCTCAATGCTGAACGCGCAAGGGAGTCTAAATAAGAATATAATATAATTCGGTAATCTACTACCAACCTGAGGGTCTTGGAAATCAATCCACCTGTTCAACCTATTACCACAAGTCACTTCGTTACTCA
Organism: Datura stramonium; assembly: GCA_018107945.1. Classification (NCBI taxonomy): domain Eukaryota; kingdom Viridiplantae; phylum Streptophyta; class Magnoliopsida; order Solanales; family Solanaceae; genus Datura; species Datura stramonium. The sequence continues at coordinate 171,165 of JACEIK010000533.1, read as the reverse complement.
TGGCTCAATTCCCTAACATTACTCTCTCAAACCCCCTCTTTAAAGCAATTTTAAGGTTAAAGTCTCAGTTCCAACTAGTTTTAGGTCCCAATTTCCACATGAATCACGTTCTATATAAACTACACATTAGGAAATGATCATTTCTCCCTTTTTAAGTTTTAAAATAAACTCCCATTAGATCCCCATGATTCAACGCTAGTTCTATCAACCTAGGGTTTCTTTGCTAGCAAATCACCATTAGAGGTCCCCCTCCTAGATTTCTAGGTGTTTACAAAATCAACCATAGTGATAGCAAGTTAAGAAGCTTACCTTGAGAAGGAAAATGAACTGCTCTAGGAAAAAATCGCCTTCAGTTCTTGGATTTTCATGCTTTAAAAATAATAGGGTATAACCCCCAATCCCCTTAAATTCACTTTGATTCCAACGATTCCTTGTAGCGGTCCTTATCTGCTGCAAGCTGACACCTTTATGTTAGTCGGGGATGCCGCTATCGGACCGGTAGTGCTTCCCAGTCCATTACGGTGAAACTCCGGCCGTCACCACGGTCTAGCCGCAACGGAAATTCCATCGCTACAGTAGTTCACGTAACAGGTAGCTCCCCAAAACAACCAAGTTTTTCACTAGCTCACTCTATAACACTGTTCTATCCATAATCTAGCCCCGCTCAAGTGCTCTAAGTTTATTTTCCCTCTTAATGACATACGGATCGTTACAAACGAGAAAGTAGATAAGAAATGTAGAGAGCAAGAAACTTATTACTAATATTTTGTAATATAATTAAAATATTTTGAAGTGGAAGATAAATAAAAGCTAAAAAGAAAAAAAGGAAATTTCTATATAATAAATATTACAATTAAATAACATTACATATTTAAAGTGCAAGAAACTTATTGAATAGAATTTTTGTATCAACTTCTCCTAACTTCAAAGACGGTTTTAGATTACAATTCGATAATCAGAGAGGACTAACTCCTAGTACCTCCATAATCACCTAATTAACTCCTAACCAATGAACTCTTTACACTCTAAATTCAAGTACGAACTTCTCTCTCAAGCACTTGACAAGGTGTTATTTTATGAACTCTAACACACAAAATCACTAACAACAATCCACTAACTTTATCATAATTATTACAATCTTCGGCTTGATCTCTTTAAGACTCAGTAACTGGCTCTCTCAAGAATAAAGCGGTGTATTGATTGCAACCATCAACCCTTATCTTCTACCTTGTCGAGTATTATCCTACGATTGGTCTTGTAGTCCTAATCAATCTCAAATTTCCCTAGCCGTACTTAACAACATTTTGAGTCCTACAAAGGAAAGCATATCTTCTTTCCTTTTGGATTGTTATAGTGTGTCGACTCTAGTTGGACTTGAACACTTTTGGCCTCTTTCCTTTTACGATTCTCTAAATATCGCAGCACAGTCTTTATTTTTGTTTGCTCCATGAACTGATTTCTTGTATGGATGAAAATAAATCTAAAACTATGTAGTGAACACGATTCATTATACTCTTGAACTAGTTTCACCTTATCGATCATAAAACATGAGATTGTCAATATCGATGATTCAACACTTGGTAATAAATGTTCTTATATTAAAATCATGAAGGTCCTTCAAAATGTTGATCAAACTTTTTGTCTTTCATTAAAAAAACTCTACAAATAATTGTCATGTACTTTTTTTTAAAAATTATTATTTAATTATTTGTAAATATTTCCAAGAATGTCACATCGATTGACACAGAAATATTTTTTAATTTCATATATATAAATATATATATGAAATAGAAAAAAATTCAATGGATTTTCTGATATCGATATATTAAATTACTAAAACTTAGTAAAACGTGTTTCTTGCCTCTATGACATAAAATAATTATAGAACACACATGGTGAGTAGATTACGAAGAAAATAATATAAATTATTGATGATTTTTTTAAAAAATGTAAATAAATTAAAAGTTTTTAATTTTTTCTCGTGGTTGGTTAAATTATAATTACTTACAAAATATTGATAAATAAACAAAGAATTGATTTATTTTACAAAATAGATAATTTTTACGAATATTTTTTCTTTGAATATTAAAAATATTTTTTCACTTACCAAACACATCAAATGTTTACCTTTCAAAGGAAAAAACATCAAAGAAAATCAAAGTTGATTTCTTGTATAGTCCTCAAATAATAAGTTATTATCTCAGAAGATCATCTTTCTTACACCTAGGAAAATGTTAACGGTTAGTAGGCGTACACGTGGATTTGTGACGAGTAAGGAAAGATTCGGCGTGGGAAGAGCCTCGGGGAGCATGGTTGGGGCGAGGCTAGGCCGCGAGGAGCCGGTGCGGCAACCGGCCAGAAGCAGTGCATTGGGCGGCGCGGTGCACCGAGCCCACTTAGCGCTACAGGGTGCGGCGCGATAGGAGTTAGCGCGTTGGCGGCACGAGGCGCCCATGTGCCACCGCTCAAGTATATATATATATATATATATATGATATATATATATAAGCCCCTCATTCAATTTAATTCATTTGCAAATTAATCCTTCGGCCGGAAACAGAGAAAACACACAACTTTCGTTAAATTTTCATCCGATTACGCTACTATACGCCGTTCAAACACTAATTAACTTCGGGTAATAAGTTTTAGGCCTACGAAAAGCATTACTACGAAGTTATTTCTCAAAAATTCGCTCAGCATACCGGAACTCTGCCTAGTAAAAATTGTCGGAGTTGCTCTAAATTTAATCCTAAAGGCCATAGGCATTAGGTAAGCATTTCTCCCTTCTGAACTATGAGAAATTGCGGGTTTTCGCTGAAGTATTCAGAGTTGAATTATAGTTAACATTATTATCAAAAGTTATCATTATTTGCCGAGTTTAATATTGAAACTAGCCCTATTATCTCAGTATAAAGACTGCAGTTGGGTGAAACCGCCATTTACAAGTTGAAACTCGCTAGTTAGACGAAAGTCGGCACACGAGGTATGTTAAGGCTATCCCTTCGCAAGTTACATTCATTGTAAAGTTAATACGACCTGTGTATCTATAGTACTTTGGAGTAAACCTATTGTGGTCAACTGCTATGAATAGAACTGAGACAATAGTGATGACATAGTAACCCTTGTTAGAGTAAACCCTAGCTAGATTGGTTTTTCCTTACGACGTTGGGTTGTAGGATGTTGTTGCCTATCGGTCTATGCTTGTAGGGATATTATGATGTCCGAAGGACCAGATTGAGATCGTGAGGGTCGTATTGAGTTACACCAGATATAGGCCGTATCCAGTTACATCAATTACATTATGATCCATAGTCGAGCCAAGGCTCGGGATCCAGTTACAACAGTTACATTATGATCTATAGTCGAGCCAAGGATCGGGATTCAGTTATAGCAGTTACATTATGATCTATAGTTGAGCCAAGGCTCGGGATCCAGTTACAACAACTATATTATGACCCATAGTCGAGCCAAGGCTTGGGGTCCAGTTACATAACCCAGAGGCCTCAGACACAGACACAACTATAGAAGTCTATCAGTCTTGGACAGAACTTTAGATAAAGAGTAATCCTGAGTTACAATATGCTTAGGAATCTTTAGTAGTCTGACAGTAGGAGTGTGCATTGTTTGTACTTGCCGGGGCTTATGGGGGCCAGGTAGGTTATTCTGTGTTGTTTATACCTTTCAGGCTTATGGGAGCCCGGTTAGGTTGTTGTTTGTATATATATACTTGTTAGTAATATATTTCATATGGTGATATCATTCAGATTAAACTCTTACCCTCCTTCATGATTACTCCATCTTTATCAACTTTTATTCAGTTATTATTTTGTGCCTCACATATTCGGTACATATTATACTGATGCCCATCCTTGGGGCGCTGCATTACTTGCCTGCAGGAGCGAATAGATGCGGTTCGGGACTTCTTAGTCATCAGACGGAGTTAGTAGTGCATTCAACTCCTTTCTTCCGGATTTTATAGTTAGAGAAGGTTTTTTCTTTTGTTTGTATAGTTTACGGGTAGGTTGGGGCCCTGTCTCAACCATTATTCCACTTTTAGAGGCTTGCAGGCTACAGATTACCAGTTGTTAGTTTTGTTGTTGGCCGTGTGGGGTCCATATACATTTTATTTCGTGCGATGGCTGTGTGGGGCCTAGTTATCTATCAGTTAGCAGCCTTGTTGGCTATAGCATAATTATAATTACCTATTCTCATTTAAGTTATAAATAGACAACATGGTGGTCTTGTCGGCCCGCATAGGATCCCTGTTATTGCGTTGTTGGTTAGTTGTCTTCTCCTACAGGTGCCTTATCGGCCAGAGGCTGTATTTACAGCAGAGATATAGCTCGTCATTTTCTTGAACTATGTTGCAGGCATGCACTAGGAGTGCACAAGCCTAGTCAGGTTAGTCCAGATCCCAATGTGGCACTAGGTGCCAGTCATGCCTCCCAAGGTGGGGCGTGACAAACTTGGTATCAGAGATAGGTCATATCCTAAGAAGTCTGCAAGCCATGTCGAGTAAAGTCTTGTCTATGGATGTGTTGTTCACCACATTCTATAGACAGGAGGATACGAGACATATAGTGTGGTTACTCTTCTTTATCCTCCAGTCGTGCTATAGAGATGTGCTGTATAGGGTAACTCCCTAAGCTTATGTTATTCTACTTATTTACATAGAAATGTCAGACACACGACAGACCACGACTGGTCGAGAGTTGGATGTGGCGGCAGGAGAGGGCACTAGTAGGGGGCCCCAGTCAGAGTCAGCCCGATCTGAGGGCGACAGGGAGACGTCACCTCGATCTCCCCAGCACTCACCACCGCACTCAGAGACCTCTAGGGTAGTAGATACACCATTACCACCCCCATCCATTCCTGTGCCATCAAATTAGGAGCTCAGGGGTGCATTTTACATGTTGGTTCAGATGATGGTTGCCCAGCATCAGCCTCAGCCAGTAGTACCTGCTGCTGTTGAGCCCATTGAGGGGCCCGAGAGTTCGAGAGTTCGCAAGTTTCTTTCTTTGAGTCCCCCTAGTTTATAGGGAAATATCGTAGAGAGGACTCCCAGAACTTCATAGATCAGCTGCAGAGAATATTCAGGGTTATGCATGCCTCGTCCACAACATCGGTAGAGTTAGCTGTATTCCGATTGTGAGAGGTAGCAGTTTTGTGGTACGAGAGTTGGGAAAGATCTCGGGGCAGAGATGCACCTCCACCTACGTGGCCTATCTACTCTGAGGCTTTCATAGACCACTACTTGCCCCGAGAGGTCTGGCAGGCCAGAGTAGAGCAGTTTTTACATTTGGAGCAGGGCAGAATGAGTGTCAGAGAATATGCATTGAGATTTGTTTCCTTAGCCAGATATGCGCCCTCGTTTGTTGACATTGTCTAACTAGACGCCAGGGTGGTCAGGACCAGCAGGATGGATCCTCAGTGGGTTCATATGCCCAACCCCTTCAGCAGGGCGCAGGCCCTCAGCTCCAACTGACAGAGGCCTAGGTAGATTAGGGGCATCTAGTTCAGGCAGCGGTCAGGATCGCACATATGCACTACCGAGGCAACAGGAGGCAGAATCATCGCCATATGTTGTGACAGGTATATTAGATTTTTTCTCTTACTCAGTTTATGCTTTGATAGATTCGGGCTCCACCTTGTCATATGTTACTCCGTTAGTGGCCTGAAATTTTGATATAGTGCCAGAATTGCTTCAGTGACCTTTTTTGGTGTCTACACCTGTCGATGACTCTATTATTGCCAAAAGAATTTACCGAGGTTGTACAATAGAGATTGTTGGTTGTCAGACCTTAGTAGATCTAGTAGAATTAGAAATGATTGATTTTGATGTAATCATGGGTATGGATTGGATGGCACCATGTTACGCCACTGTAGAGTGTTGGACCAGAATTATTCGATTAACTCAGGTGATGGCTATACCTATGGGAGGCGGTTAATATGGATTTTATGATAGGATTACCCCGTACTAGGCGCAAATTTGACTCTATTTTGGTTATTGTTTATAGGTTGACAAAATCAACTCACTTTCTTCTAGTCCATACTACATTCTCAGCCGAAGATTACGCTGAGCTATATATTAAAGAAATAGTCCGATTGCACGGTATCCCAACATCCATCATTTTAGACATAGGGGAACAGTTTACAGCTAGATTTTGGCAATCATTTAAGAAAGGTTTGGGGACACAAGTTAATTTGAGTACAACCTTCCATCCCTAGACAGACAGCCAGGGAGAGCGCACCATTCAGACCTCGAGGATATGGGCGTGTGTGCTAGATTTTGGAGGAAGTTGGGATGAGCATTTACTCCTTATTGAATTTGCATATAACAATAGCTATCACTCTGTAATTTAGATGGCGCCTTATTAGGAATTATATGAGAGGAAATGCAAGTCCCCCATCGAATGGTTCGAGGTAGGAGAGGTAGAGTTAGTCAGATCCGATATGATTCATCAGTCAGAGAAGAAAGTGAAACTCATTAGAGAGAGGCTACTGACAACCCAAAGTCGTCAGAAGTCCTACTTTGAAGTACGACGTAGAGACTTGAAATTTAATGTAGATGATTTGGTATTTCTTAAAGTTTCATCGATGAAGGGCGTGATGAGATTTGGCAAGAAGGGCAAGTTTAGCCCAAGGTTCATTGGGCCGTATCAGATCCTCCGAAGGATAGGCCGAGTGGCATATGAATTAGAGCTGCCTCCAGAATTAAAGTCTGTTCACCCAGTCTTTCATGTGTCTATGTTGTGAAAGAGCATAGGGAACTCGTTCCGAGTTGTGCCAATTAAGGACGTTCAAGTTACTGAGGAGTTAGCCTATGAAGAAATTCCAATTGCAATATTAGATAGACAGGTTCGTAGACTGAGAACTAAAGATGTAGCCTCCGTTAAAGTGCTGTGGAGGAACAGAAATAAAAAAGAAATAACTTGGGAAGCTAAGGACGATATGAGATCTAGATACCCTCAATTATTCCAGGATTAACCCAGAATATGTAGTTGAGGTGAGATCATTATTCATATGTTGCTTTATTACTTATGTTACTAGTACTGTTCAAATATCCACTTCTATAGTATGGGCTAGTTGGTTGTAGAGTCCTGTGAGATGCCTATGTTGGAATTTTCTACGTTTCACGTTTCCGGATAGTCCATATTACAGAGGAGACTCTACTGAAATTTTTCTAAGTACTAGTTAAAATAGTTGACTCCTTTAATCCTAAAGATGACATTCGAGGATTAATGTTCCTAAAGGGGGGAGAATGGTACACCCCGTAAAATGTTAACGGTTAGTAGGCCTACGCGTGGATTTGTGACGAGAAAGGAAAGCTTGACGTGTGTGGGAAGAGCCTTGAGAGAAGGTTCGGGCGAGGCTAGGCCGCGAGGGGCCAGCGCGACGCGCCAGTGGGCCTGGTGCGCGGCGCAACATAGGGTTGGTGCGTTGGCCAGCGCGAGGCGCCCCTTTTCCACCGCCCAAGTATGTATATATATAAGCCACTCATTCAATTTACTTCATTTGAAAATTAATCCTTCGACTGAAATAGAGAAAACATGCAACTTCCATCAAATTTTCATCCGATTGCGCTACTAAACTCCTTCCAAACGCCAATTAACTTCGGGTAATAAGTTCTAGGCCTACGGAAAGCATTACTACGGAGCTATTTCTTGAAAATTTGCTCGGTATACTAGAACTCTGTTGTGTAAAAATTGTCGGAATTGCTCTAAATTGAATCCTAAATGGCCACAGGCATTAGGTAAGGATTTCTCCCTTTTGAACTCTTGAGAAATTTTGGGTTTTTGCCGAAGTATTCATAGTTGAATTATAGTTAACATTATTATCAAAAGTTACCGTTATTTGCTGAGTTTAGTATTGAAATTATCCCTATTCTCTCAGTATAAAGACTGTAGTTGGGTGAAATCGCCATTTACAAGTTTAAACTCGCTAGTTAGATGGAAGTCGGCACTCGAGGTATGTTAAAGCTATCCCTTCGCCAAGTTACGTTCGTTGTAAAGTTAATATGACCTTTGTATTGTTACACTCCATAAATTCTTGACATTTAGATGGCCTATTTGCATATTGGTTAAGAGCTTTAGAATTCCATACATGCTAGAAAAAGGCCCGGGGGAAGACCGAACAAGCGCCAAGTCGGAGCATCGCAAGGCAAATGCGACTTATAAATCGCATTCGACAAATGCAACTTAAAGAGGAAGTCGGGAAAAGCCCTCCGCGACAGGTAGCGTGTCACAGAGGCTTCCCCTCCGCGATGTCCAACGTGCCATGGAGGGGGGGGGGGGNCAAGTATATAAAGCCCCACTTCGGTTTTTTTTGGTCACTTTCCATTTTTCATTTCTAGAGAACGAACAAAAATAGGGGAGACGAAGGGTTTTCATAAAATCCCTTCCGATTACGCTGTCAAACGCGGTCCAAACTCAAATTAACTTTGGGTACCGAAGTATAAAGTTGCAGAGAGCATTCCTACGGAGTTAGTTTCGTAAGAATCATCCGGCGAAGGGCGACCCGCCGAGTCAAAGTAAGTGGAATTACTCCAAACTAGTGTTAATACCCTCCCAGCATTAAAGTGAGTATTTCTCTCTTCTGGACTTCCGAGAAATAGCGAGTTTTCGATTATTTTTCGATAAGTCAAAGTTTGGGCAATATATATATTTAAAGTAGTGTTTTCTTACGGAATATTGATGGATTTAATTATATTTGCTATGAATATGAATGCAGTTGGAAGAAATAGCTGGATATTGGCCGAGCTACGTCAGTTAGTCAGAAAGTCGGCAACTGAGGTATGTAAAGCCAG
>JACEIK010000533.1:94492-118783 GCA_018107945.1 Datura stramonium | reverse complement strand
TATAGCTCATAAACAACTGTAGGGTCGCAGACAACCAATTACTTAGCTCCCCTGCTTAGAACAACTGTAAGGCTGCTACTAATCGGGCATCCTCCTGAGCAGTCAGCCCCTAAACTCCCACAGGCAGTTTACCATAATCCTTAACCTGAAGGTAATGTTGTACTAACATGGTTCTAGTCCCTTGAACCTTAACTTGGTCTGTTCAGATTTCCTATGTCTTTGCTGGACGATTCGTAATCTCGTAGGTAAGTCTATCTGGACCTAGCCACTTACGACAACCTGTTCCTGAGTATCTTATAAGAGCAGGCTGGGGCGTTGGCCCCGCATTCAACTACTGATAAGGTTCCCTTCTTAGGTACCCATGGGTCTATCTGACTTGGATAGTTGGGATGACTTCCTGGGTGACCTGTATGACATGTACTAAGTCGACTGCAACTAATAGTCACTGGCAGTGGCCAACTACGTGGCAGACTATCACTTATTTCACTTGGTCAATCCAGACGCCCTTGATTCTAAGGTAAGACCATTCAGTTCTGGCCCTAGAGGCGTCAAGGTACGCCAACGACCTCTGGGTGAGCTTTACTGACAACACCGGCGACAACTGTAAGTTATATTACCCGGCTACGCCCAATGCTATTCAACTTATCAAATCAGGTTCAACAGCTAACCTTAAGCTTCTAAGGCTCTAGGAATGAAAGCAAGACATCAAAACCCTACCCACATATTGAACAGAAGCATGGAAAGCTTGTTATAACGCTTCTAGTGTGTGTCACAACCAACATACCCTTTCCCGACGGGGGATACTGTAATCTATTCTCAATACATATTCTAACAGCTAACCACAACATATATAAGCATTATCTACAAGCAGTAGATAATACAACACAAGGGATTGTTATTTACATTCAAAAGCATAAATCGTATCATTATACGACGAGAATAACTTGCCGAGAGAATTAGCCTTAACATACCTCGAACATCAACTTTCATTCAGCTGGCGAGTTTCAACTTGTAAACGGCGGTCCACCCCACTACAATCCTAATGTTGAGAGAATAGGGTTAATTTCAATACTAAATTCAATAAAAAGAGATAACATTCAATAATACTATCAACTATAATTCAACTCCAAATAACTCAGCCGAAAACCTATAATTTCTCGAGTGTTTAGAAAGGAGAAACGCTTAACTAATGCCAGTGGCCATTTAGAATCCAATTTGGAGAAATTCCGACAACCTTTACTCGGCGGGGTTCTGATATGTCGAGCGATTTTTCAAGAAATAACTCCGTAGAAATGCTTCCCATAGGCATAGAACACATTCCCCGAAGTTAATATGCGTTTGAACGGCATTTGGTAGCGTAATTTGACGAAAACTCGATGAACTCCCCGTACTCTCTCTAACCTGGTCGTGGGTTTACTTAGAAAATGACTTAAATAGAGTGACAAGCATGTATATATACTTGGGCGGTGGCAGGAGGTGGTGCCCCGCTCCATCAGCTGCCGTGCCACGCATCCCAAAGCTCTAGTGGGCTTGGCGAACCGCACTGCTGGTTGGCGTGCCGTGTTGGCCCCTTGCCCGACCTTCTTCCGAGGCTTTTTCCCCACGTGTCAAGCTTCTATTATATGTCACAAATCCATGGGTACTCCTACTAACCGTTAACATTTTATGGGGTGTAACATCCTTCGCACAATAGGAACATTCATCCTCGAATGTCATCTTCAGGCTTAAAGGAGTTAACTCTTCTAGTCAACACTTAGAAAAAATTTCAGTAGAGTCTCCTCTATATTATGGACTATCCGAAAACCTAAAACGCAGAAAAATCTAACATGAGCGTCTCACAGGATGCTATAAACAACTATTCTATCACAAGGAGTTGGCCAGCTAACAGTACTGATAACATACGCAGTGAAATAACAACTGAATAACAACATCATCTTAATTGCATAATCTGAATCAATCCTGGAACAAGTGAGGATATCTAGACCTCACGTCATCCTCAGCTTCCCATTCATTTCTTCTTTATTTATGTTCCCTCATAGAAATTTAACGGAGGCCACATCTTTAGTCCGTAACCTACGAACTCAACGATCTAGTATAGCAATTGGAACCTCTTCGTGGCCTAACTCCTCAGTAACTTGAACGTCCTTAACTGTCACAATTCGGGACAGGTCCCCTATGCATTTCCACCACATGGATACGTTAAAGACTGGATGAACAGGTTCTAGTTCTAGAGGCAATTCTAGCTCATATGCCACTCGGCCTATCCTCCGGAGGATCCGATACAGGCCAATAAACCTAGGTCTAATCTTGCCCTTCTTACCAAACTTCATCACGCCCTTCATTTGCGAAACTCTGAGAAATACCCAATCATCAACCTCAAATTCCGATTCCTTACGCCGCACATCGAAATAGGACTTTTGACAGCTCTTGGCTATTAACAAGCGCTCTCTGATGAGTTTTACTTCGTCTTCTGACTGGTGGATCATATCAGGTCCAGCTAATCCTGACTCCCATACTTCAAGCCATCTGATGGGGGACTTGCACTACCACCCGTATAAGGCCTTGTCAGGCACCATTTGGATTGCAAAATGATAACTTTTATTATGGGAAAGGTAAATGCCCATCCCAGCTACCTCTAAAATCTGGAACACATGCTCGTAACATATCCTCGAGTGTCTGAATTGTGCCCTCTGTCCGACTGTCTGTCTGAGGATAGAATATTATGCTTAGATTAACCTGTGTCCCCAATCTATTCTAGCAGCTTCCTAAAATCTAGTTGTGAGTTGTGCCTCTCTATCAGAATTTATTAGATACTAGGACCCCACATAACCAATCTACTTCTTAAACATTTACCCGGCATAGTCTTTAGTTGATACATAATTCCATCTGGCAAGGTATGAGTTGATCTCATTAGCCTTTCTATGCTGACTTAAATTGATCTTGGTCATAATTACGTGCCCAAGTGCTATTTTATAACTTACTTTAGTCAAGTTTGTCAATTTAATTAATTATATTCTCATGTGATTTTTAATATTTATGTGCATAAACTAACCAACATGATTAGATCATTGTTTTGTAGGTGTAAAATGCTTAAGAGAGACTAAATATGATGGTTAAGACTTAAGGAGGAAGCTCGGAACAAATTGCAAAAGAGACGCACGATGTAGCACTAGGGTATGCACATGTCGATCCACACAGCGTGCCACGCAGGATGGGCAGCGCGCTGAGTAGTGTGCCACAGCAAGGAAGTTGCGCGTCCAGCAGTGTGTCACGGAAAGCATCTACGCGCGACAGGCCCGTTCCACGGCCAAGAAGCCCCACGATGAGCAGCGTGCCACGGCAGGCAACGCGCACAACCTGTCCATACCAGCGCCAAACCAGTAGCTGTCCGCGTTTGCTCTGTGTCACGGAGGAAAATCGAGGCATCCAGGTCCGTGACATGGAGGCAGTCCATGGGCGGCCAAAAAGTGCAATTTTTCATTTAGTATAAATTAAAATCTTATCTCCTAAAATCATTGATCACGATATATCTTTGAGAAACTTTAAAGGAGCGAAGGGAGAAGTGAAGAAATCTACCTAGGGTTCATTGTTTTGCCTTCTCTTTTAATTATTCGTACGTTACTCTAATTATGTTTTTGAGTATTTGTACGAACAAGAGTGTCTAAAACCCTTCCTCTAGGTTTGAGGCTACATAATATGATTGTAAATGCATAAATTTTTCATTGGTTTGAGTTTTAGTTGTTGTTTTGTCTTACATTCTTTATTATTAATGTTTTTATGCTTGATCACCATGAAAACAAACGCGTTAAGCTTAGGTAAAAGCTCGAAAGAGTAACCCTAGGCTAGAACACGAGAATGTAGGGAGCAAGTTCTTATCTTTACGATAGGATTTGTGGTTAGAATAGAAATTATACCTAATTGCGTTGCTTGGTTACTAAAACGGGATGAACTAGACACCGACTTATAATTGTCACATCACCACTCATAGAAGTAGCTGAGAAACTAAGTCCGATTAAGTGAGTAGAGGTACGAAAGTCCATAATCAAGGGTGCAAACTCCGTAAACCACATCCATGTATTTAAATTGCTCATGAATTAGGACGTCACATCCCCGCTCAATGATGTAGGTGTGAGACTAGTTTGTTTTGTTTAGAGGCTCGAAAGACCATGAACATAGCATTTTAATTATGTGAGATAACAACTGAAGTTTTCATACTCAAAATAATTGTGAATTGTAGCATTGCATGATTATTAGGCCTCAACTCTAGTTGATTCTTATATCGTTTCTTGAGTATTTTGTGATCACCCCTAGACTTAAGTAGAATTTACCGAAAATTTCTATAATCAACACTTGTGAAGGTTAATTTTAACATTTTAACTTGATAATTCGTTGAAGAGGTCCAGTCCCTATGGGTTCGCATTCAGCTCTTAAAAAGGGTCACTGTATTACTTGGATGACCGCGTAGGCTTGTGCGTGTGCTGGGGCACAACAAATTTTTTGCGCCATTGCCGGGGACTGCCGAAGTTTAGTGAATTTTTCTATTTTTGTGTGAATTTTAATTTCCTTAAGTGTTTAAAAACTTGGTCTTAGTCTGTTATATTGCAGGTAACAAGTTGTCCTTGCAGAGCTGGCAAGGAATAGAGAGCTGGTGGAACCATTGTTGGAACCTGAACGCCAACTGCATTTGGTCAAGAGGGAAGCTCTAGAGTGAAAGTTGAAAAGATTACAAGAACAGTTGCAACTACATCCACCATTTTGGCAAGCAGAGTTGTTACCTGATTAAATGGCAGCCCCGACTAGTTCGCAAAGTGGAAATTCCACTAGCGACGAATGTGACCTCTAGTATCTGCAAGCCGGAGCTCGGAGGAAACTTTGAGCTTAAATAGAACATGGTGCAGCTGTTACATTCAAGTGGCCAGTTCACTGGAATGACTCATGAGGACCCGCAGCAGCACTTACAAAACTTATTTGAGATCAGTGACACTTTCGTCCCCACCGGAGTGTCAATTGATTATGTCCGACTCACACTCTTCCCATTTTCATTGTTGGGAGAGGCAAAGAGGTGGTTGAAGGTTCCAATACTTCTTTGGATGACTAAGAAAAGGCTCAAGTCATTATTGAGAGAATACCCCCATCACCAGCAGTCCAATGAAGTGCTAGTCCATACCTTTGTGGAAAGTCTAGACTCACACACCAAAATCTTACTAGACTCTGCATCGAGTGGGAATTTATTGGAGAAGACTTATGATGAGTTGTACACTCTGTTGAACATGATTGCTCAGGGAAATCTGGCGTGGCATAGTGAATCATCAAGAGGGGCAGGAAAGAGAACAGGGCTGATAGAAATGGATGGTGTAAATGCCTTAGCAGCATAGTTAGCTTCATTTTATCAGATGATGACTCAGTTCAATAAACTGAGTATGAACCAACCACAGGGACAGGTGAATGCAATTCAGTAGGCTCCCAATTGGTGTGACATCTGTGGCAATAATGGACACAATGCAGAATCTTGCGGGGAAAATCCAGAGTCCGTCAATTTTGTAGGGAATGTTTAGAGAAACAATTAGAATTTTGGAACAACTACAACAAGAGTTGGCAGAGCCACCCAAATTTTTCTTGGGGTGGAAATCAGGGTCAAAGCTACCAGCAATAGTATCTGCAGCACAACAGGCAGAATGGTGTCCAGTCGAGCAGCAGCAACATTGAGGAGATGTTGCAGAAAATTATGGCTATGAAGACCCAATTGGCAGAGACTCAGGCGAGGATGGCATCAGATTTGAAAAATTAGCAGTTGGCCACTCGCAATCTAGAGAAGCAGATGGGTCAAATAGTCGTTGCTCAGCACACCAGACCTCAAGGAGGGTTACCCAGTGACACAGACACAAACCCCCAACAGGTCAATGCCATTAGTCTGAGGAGTGGCAGGAAATTGGCTGATGCACCACTGAAAGAAAAGAGAAATGAGGTGCAGCCGGAGCTGGTCAGACAGGGTCCATCTACTGACAAGGGAGATAATCAGAGTGCTGTACAACACAATGCACAATCATCATTGCATCCAACACAGATACCACCCCCACTATTTCCGCAAAGACTCAAGAAGAGCAAGGAGGAGGAATGCTTTAAAAAGTTCTTTGGTATTTTCAAAGAACTTCACATAAATTTGCCCTTACTTGATGTTTTGCAGGGAATGCCAAAGTATGATAAGTACTTAAAAGATGCGGTGGCCAACAAAGTCAGATTGGTGGATGTTCAAACTGTGGCACTGACTAAGGAGTGTAGCTACAGGGTAATGAGCAAGATACCGAAAAAGCTCAGGGACCTAGGGAGTTTTACCCTCCCCAAACAAATTGGTAAAGCTGAAGTGATAAGAACTCTATGTAACTTAGGAGAAACAGTAAATATAATGCCCCTATCTTTGTTTAACACCTTGGGGTTGGATCAGCAGAGACCAACACGAGTGATGCTGCAGTTGGCAGAAAAGTCTCAAGTGGAACCGGAGGGAATAATTGAGGACCTTCTCATCAAAGTGGGTAAGTTCATTATACCTGCTGATTTTATCATTCTTGATTTTAAAGTTGATGATAAGGTACCCCTAATCTTGGGACAACCATTCTTGGCCACTGGAGGAGCAATCATAAATGTAAGAGTAGGGACCCTTAAAATGAAGGTCGATGATGAAGAAGAGCTTTTCCGAGTTTACCAAGAGATCAACCCACCCACACACTACAGAGACCTTTGTAAGGTCAGTGTGTTATCAGAGGCTAAGTGTGGGGTGGGAGATTCCATAGATCCACGGTAGCAGGAGATGATCACATTTTAGCCCGAATCTGATGGAGGGCTTAAGTTAGATAAGAAATTGGAAGAAGAAAGGGACAGAGTGGAGATTGTTCCCTCGAGAGATAAAAATAGAAGAAGATGGTTCTCAAAAGGGAACACTAGTTTGAGGATGTCCTGAAAAGGATAGTCCACATCGTGTCGCGACGTAAAATCAAGCGCTACTTGTGAGGCAACCCAAGGGTTTTCACTTTGTTGTTGTTTTTGGTGGTGAATTAAGCAAAAGTTGAGGGGAAGTCTGAGTGGAAGAGGAAGTTAAGGAGCATGGAAGAAGATGAATGTGGGGTCGATGACCCACTTGTGCAAAAACCAAAAAAATATGTTGTTAGCTAGGCCTAGAGGCCTCAGGGAGTATTTCTCACCCTTTTTGTATTTTAATTTGATGCTTTGGAGATATAACATATTTTAAGTGTGGGGTGATGGAAATTTCAAAGTTTTGTGCTTAATGATTTTGGGTGGAATTAGTGTTGTGTATGGTATTGTTTGATGAAAAAGTTGAGTTGAGCATAATTCACCCACCCGTTGGTTTTTCTTTTCGATTCTTTTCTGACAAGGGGCACTTTGAACCGAGAAATTAAAAAAAAATTTGTCTGTACATAGCTGTTTTTAGTCATAGTTAGGGACTTTTCCCAACGATGGATGGATGACAACCGTCTTGAGGGAAAATTAGTCAATAGGTTTTTGTTTTTGAACCCTTAGCTGATTGATGGTTTGATGTTCATGTTATGTGCTATACATGATTGTGAGATGCAAGCGTTGTAAATTTTGAAGCATGTGAGCAGTTGTATAACTATGTTTGAGAAACCTATGCTCTTTAATGTGACTCGATGTGCTTAAAGCTGAATTTTGCATTCTTGTGATTAGCTGAGTTAAGAGTCTGTTGAATTTGTCTTGAATTAAGCATATGCTAAGAGTGTAAGGTTTTTGAATATTTCATGTTATTGTGTAGTGTCTAGAACTTGCTTGGTGTGTATACAAAGCGAAATGAGGGATATAGATTGTAGGAGATGATTTAGGCATTTCTTTGAATGAGCCTAACTTTTATCCCTTGCTTTACCTATCTTGAATGTATGATCCTAGTTAGCTCTATTGAGCCTTTAGCCTATTCTTTGCTAGCCACAAAATGAGCTTAATCCTTTCTTTTCATTAGCCTTGAATTTGATTCAAAACTCCTAAGTGCTTAAGTGAAAATGCAAAAGAGAGTTAAGGAGCGAGGAGTTGGAAGAAGAAAGAAAAGAGTAGTTGCGGGAGTTAAAGAAAAGACTAGAGGTGCACTTGTTTAAAAAATGAATAAGAGTTAGTAGGAAGTAAAAAAAGAAAAGAGCGAAAAAGAAAATTGCTCAAGTACTCCTTACTAACAACTTAAGTGTGCCTAATGAAATGGGGAAACAAAAGAGAAAAATGGGAGTGAAAAGAATAAAGGTGAAGTGAGAAGATGGAAATTCCTAAGAAAAGTGTGATGTATTAAAGTGCTTAGGGAAGATAGTCACTATTACTGGCCATAATTATACCTACTCGCCCTTAGCTTACATTACAACCCATTAAGTCCTACTTGATCTTACTTTCGAACATTCTTAAATTGGTGGAGAAAAACACTAAAGGAAAGCTTATGGGTCAATACACGTGGCATGTAAATCCTTTGTGAGAGTGAGCTTATCTTTTATCGTAGACCCATACATGTTATAAATTTGAAGAATCGGGAGAGAGAAATGGGTAAATCTCTTGTTGTGAGGGCACATGTTTGAGGAAGGATAAGATTCATGTCCGATTTCTTGATCGGTTAATTTGCATGAGTTTGTTGAGATTGAGAGGCGATTCATGATGCTAGGAAGTCTTTACATAGTTATATTTTCTTTTAATGGTTAAATCTTACATGCTCTATTGTTAACTTGCCATCTAAAACAATCGTTGTAGCCTTAGATTGAATTATTTTGCTTCAATTATCTATGTGTGAGTCTTCATGTGCATGAGATGTAAAAGAGTTGTTCGAGGAAGAACAAGGCTTTAAGTGTGGGGTAGTGATATTGGGCATAATTACGTGCCCAAGTGTTATTTTATATCTTGATTTAGTCATGTATGTCAATTTAATTAATTGTATTCTCATGTGATTTTGTATAATTTCATGCATAAACTAACCAATGTGATTAGCCTTTATTTTGTAGGTGTAAAATGTTTACGAGAGACGAAATATGATGGTTAAGGATTAAGGAGGAAGCTCGGAACAAATTGCAAAAGAGTTGCACGATGTCGCACTAGGGTATGCACATGCCGATCCACACAGCGTGCCATGGCAAGGAAGATGCGCGTCCAACAGCGTGTCACGACAGGCATCTACCCGCGCCAGGCATGCCATTCCAGTGAAGCCGCGCGACAGGCCCGTGCCACGGCCAAGCATCCCTATGATGAGCAGCGTGCCACGGTAGGCAACGCGCACAGCCTGCCCATGCCAGCGCCAAACCAGTAGTTGTCCGCGTTTGCTTCGTTTCACTGAGGCAAATTAAGGCGTCCGGGTCCATGACACGAAGGCAGTCCATGGCCGGCAAAAAAGTGCAATTTTTCATTTAGTATAAATTAAAACCTTAGCTCCTTAAATCATTGATCACGAAATATCTTTGGAAAACCGTAAAGGAGCGAAGGGAGAAGTGAAGAACTCTACCTAGGGTTCATTGTTTTGCCTTCTCTTTTAATTATTATTGTCAGTACGTTACTCTAATTATATTATTGAGTATTTGTACAAACATGAGTGGCTAAAACCCTTCCTCTAGGACTGAGGCTACGTAATATGATTGTAAATGCATACATTCTTTATTATTAATGTTTTTATGCTTGATCACCATGAAAACAAATGTGTTAAGCTTAGGTAAAAGCTTGAAAGAGTAACCCTAGGCTAGAACACAAGAATGTAGGGAGCAATTCTTATCTTTACGATAGCCATTACCTGGAAGGTATGCCCTACCGTTATTAGCACACTATGGCGGAATTAACCTACTTCTGGTCTATACTTTACTATTGTTGGGGGGTTATTGTGGATGGACTCTCTCACACGCACTTAGGTGCTACTGGAAATCTTATTCGCCCTCCTAATTTACTACTGTAAAGTTCTATATAACTTTGTAAACACTAAGAGTTTCAACCACCCTGTAATTCCTCTCGGAGTCAACAATTCAAGCCCTCCTTTATTACTCATCTTGGGCAATGTAGCCTTGATACTTACACTTCCTATTACACTCACACGATCCTTCGTGTATTTCAGGTAATCCAATGTTAATTGTTGTCCCTGCCTAATTCTTAATGTCTACTAAGGGAGCCAACTTATATATACTATACTTCCTAACCTCTCTCTCCAAGGATACAGAAAGAACTGGGGACAGTGTTGGCATATCTATCAACTTATGAGGTTCTTGGTGCCCCGAGAGGGTGATGGGGGAAATTTAAAAGACGTCTTCTTCTGCCCTTAGGCTGACTGTCCCCCAACCATGGCACCTAACTGGTACTTCCTCCTACTGCTGTAGTTATCTTATGGCTGGCTAGAGTCTGTCTTATATCACATATTACTCTAGACAGAAATAATAATGAAAACTTGGGGAGTCAATCCTATACGACTCCACACTATAACATGATTTGAGAATAAGAAAGGGTAACCATACTATCATGTCTCATAACCTCCTGCCTATAAAATATGGTGCACAACACATTTATAAACAAGACTTTACTAGACACGGCTTGCAGACTCCCTGAGATACGACCTGCTTTGGTACCAAGTTTGTCATGCCCCACCTTGGAGGCATGACTGGCACCTAATGCCACACTAGAATCTGGGCTGATCTGGCTGGGCACAGGCACCTCTGGTTCCTAACAATGACTCAAATTTAAGAAAATAAACTGCTATATCTCGACTGTAAACACAGCCTCGGGCCGACAAGTCCATGCAACACCTGTAAAATAAAAGAACTAACCCAGCGAACATACATCAATAGGGATCCTATGTGGGCCGAAAAGAACACCATGTTGTCTAATTATAACAAAAAGGAAAATAAGCATCTATACTAGGCCCCACATGGCCAACACATAAAATAAGACATATATGGGCCCCACAAAGCCAACAACAGTTAACGAACTGAATATTGTAGTCTACAAACCTCTAGAAATATAAATACTGGTCGGGACAGGGTCTTGGCCTACCTAAATACTACACAACGAAAACACACGTGATCTTCTACAACCTGGCAACTCCGAATAAAAGGAGTTGACCAATTTGATGACTCTGAATGGCTCCTAAGAGATCTCACAATCTGTATGTATAAACTTGCAGGCAAGTAATGCAGCGCCCCATAGTTGGGCGACAGTACAATATGTACCGAATATGTAAGGCAGTAAATAAGTTGAATAAAAGTTGTTAAAGACTGAAAGTAAGTAGAAGGAAGAGGCAGAAATTTACCTGGATGTTTGCGTATTCATAACATACATCTAGTAAAGCACTAGCATATGAGCTAAGACTGCACAATTACATATTCATAAGCTACAGCTAACAAGCAAGCATATAAACAAGAACCTAACCTGGCCCCCATAAGCCTGGAAGGTACATGCAACACAAAAATAACCTAAAGGGGCCCCCATAAGCCCTAGCAAGTACAATTCAATCTATATACCCTTATCCAGGTTCTATGACTCTTCTGGTGTTATAGCTAACCTACCTGGATTTTGGGTCCGCATCTGAGCCCACTGGACTCCTGTAACTGTGTCTAAGCCCGGTGGACTCCTGTAACTGCACCTTGTCACCAGGCTTGACGAGGGTTAGTGATGCCGATACGACATAAAATAATAGTCCAACCATGGAATGGACTGTAATATGGCCCTTTCGCCTCAGCATCGTCCCTTGGAACGGCATACAGCTCCTTGGAGCAACATCATATAGCCCCGTAGGCAACATCATATAGCCCCATAGGCGATGACATAGTTAGCAACCCCGAAGTTATGGATTGAAGGCTATCCTAGGTGCGGGTAATCCCAACTGATGTGGTATACTAAAGTCTTAATCTAGCCACTCAAAAGGCATATCTGGCCTTCTGGGCCTAACACGACCGCTGCTCGCCCCTAAAATAATTTGTATAGCTGATATCAGGCACACCCCGTGTACCTATATCTAATTAGAGGATCCTGATAGTGATTATAATCTCTAACGTTCTAGACCGAATAGGGCGAGGTCTGGAGTGGCCTAAATGATATTTTGAATTTCATGTTCGAACAGCTATAACTCATAAACAACTGTAGGGTCACAGACAACCAATTACTTAGTTCCCCTGCTTAGAACAACTGTAAGGCTGTTACTAATCGGGCATCCTCCTGAGCAGTCATCCCCTAAACTCCCACAAGCAGTTTACCATAATCCTTAGCCTGAAGGTAATGTTGTACTAACATGGTTCTAGTCCCTTGGAACTTAACTTGTTCTGTTCATATTTCCTATGTCTTTTTTGGACAATTTGTAATCTCATAGGTAAGTCTATCTGGACCTAGCCACTCACGACAACTTGTTCCTGAGTATCTTATGAGAGTAGGCTGGGGCGTTGGCCCCGCATTCAACTACTGATAAGGTTCCCTTATTAGGGTACCCACGGGTCTATCTGACTTGGATAACTGGGATGACTTCCTGGATGACCTGTATTACTAGTACTAAGTCGACTTCAAGTAATAGTCACTGGCAGTAGCCAACTACGTGGCAGGCTATCACTTATTTCACTTGGGTAATCCTGGTGCCCTTGATTCTAAGGTAAGACCATCCTATTCAGATTCTGGCCCTGAAGGCGTCAAGGTACGCCAACGGCCTTTGGGCGAGCTTTACTGACAACACCGGCGACAACTGTAAGTTATATTGCCCGGCTATGCCGAATGCTGTTCAACTTATAAAATCAGGCCCAACAGCTAACCTTAAGCTTCTAAGGCCCTGGGCATGACAACAAGACGTACCCTACCCACATATTGAACAAAAGCATGGAAATATTGTTATAACACTTCTAGTATGGGTCACACCCAACATACTCTTTCCCGACGGGGGATACTATAATCTATTCTCAATATGTCTTCTAACAGCTAACTATAACATATAGAAGCATTATCTACAAGCAACATCTAATACAACACATGGGATTGTTATCTACATTCAAAAGCATAAATCGTATCATTATACGATGAGAATAACTATCTGAAAGAATTAGCCTTAACATACCTTGAACATCGAATTTCATTCAGCTGGCGAATTTCAACTTGTAAATGGCAGTTCCACACCACTGCAATCCTAATGCTGAGGGAGTAGGGCTAATTTCAATACTGAATTCAATAAAAAGCGATAACTTTCGATAATAATAGCAACTATAATTCAAATCCGAATAACTCAGCTGAAAACCTATAATTTCTCAAGAGTTTAGAAAGGAGAAACACTTACCTAATGCCTGTGGCTATTTAGAATCCAATTCAGAGCAATTTCGACAACCTTTACTCAGTGGTGTTCCAGTATGCCGAGCGAATTTTCAAGAAATAACTCCATAGATATGCTTTCCCTAGGCCTAGAACTCATTACCCGAAGTTAATTTACGTTTGGACAGCATTTGGTAGCGTAGTTTGACGAAAACTCAATGAACTCCCCGTACTCTCTCTAATCTGGTCGTGGGTTTACTTAGAAAATGACTTAAATAGAGTGAGGAGCATGTATATATACTTGGGCAGTGGTAGGGGGTGGCGCCCCGCTCCGCCCAGTGCACAGTCCAGCTGTCACGCTGCGCCTCCCAAAGTGCCAGTGGGCCTGGCGCGCTGCGCTGCCCAGCGCACTGCCAACTGGCCCCTCGCGGCCTAGCCTCGCCCGACCCTACTTCCAAGGCTTTTTCCCCATGCGTCAATCTTCTATTATACGTCACAAATCTACGTATACGCCTACTAAATGTTAACATTTTATGGGGTGTAACACTAGGGATGTGCATTCGATGGAGTATCATTTTGATAAGTATTAACTAAAAGCCTTAGAGTCAATTATCACATGGATAGCTTTGGTTTTAGCTACACTTAAAGTTTCTCCACCAAAAGAGTGTATATATTTTGGATTTTCTCAAACCCCAAAATCAAGATCTATAAAACAATAAAATATTACTTGAATGGGCATAGTCTATTTCTAGCTCTAGCCCTTAAATGAATCTTGAATCGGGCATAGACTATTTCTATCTCTAGCCCTTAGATAAAAGCCCCAAAGCCTCACTATTGAAGTCTTATCCAACTTCCCCTCTCTTTCACAAGTAGAAGAAAAATTAGAGAATTCAATATTCTCAAAGAAATCAATAGATTCATGCATTATTATCAATTCTAATTTCAATTAGTTAATACCTATCAATTATAAACATCCATCATTCAGACACACCCCTAGAAGAGAAATTAGTTGCTCATAATTAGGGAAAGAGAAATTATACCAAAGAGGAATTCCTCAAAATCATTCATCATAAGAAATTAAAATCAATTTCAAGATTTGTATCTCCAAAAATGGTGTTTTCATTAGGAAGAAGAAGAATAAAAAGAAAGTACAAAATTATACTCTATGCTCTACAATATTCTCCATCCTTTTCAATATCTCTCCTTTTTACAAAGAGGTAAAAATCTACATATTATTCCTTGCCCAGATCCCCAAAATGCCCTTGGAAACTTTTCAAGTATGTATTTGTCTTCTGGACAATTTCTCCCTTCGGAGGACGTTCTGCTCACTTGCATTGACACTTGTATTTTGCAGGTGCGAACTTGTAGCACGTGTGGGCAATGCAAGTCCAAGGTAGTCTTCGGTCAATTCTTCCTGCATGGAACTTGCAGAAAGCAGGTGCTGACTTGCGGCACACATGTCCGTTAGCAATATTATGGGCCATACAGCATTCTGGAAATAGTCTGCTGAGATATATCAACGGGTTTCCCCCGAACAGTCACGCTGTAAAGTCTGGGCTGGTCTTTCACTTTCTATCCGTCTAGGATCTGATGCTCCAGAGTGGCCAAGTAATTGGCATAATATTTCCTGGCCATGTCAGTACTAAAGTTGTTAGGACCCTTGCTATCCATTCAAAGTTATAGATCTCAAACAACATTTTCATCTCATCCACCCCATACAATGCCTCAGTCAAGAACCGAGGTTCCTCCTGGATACTCCTCTTAGGGTTTAGCTTTGATGTTAGGGGAAGACCCTACTCATATATCTCCCATGCACCTGGCACACCCCATTTGATTGTGCAGATTTTTGCGAGTGGGGTTGGCTCATCCTCTACATCTTATTCCTCCTCCTCAAAATGGGCCCCATCTGAATCCTCTTCGCTGGTCTTTATTTGAGCCCTCTTCTGCATTTGAGCCACTTCCGGACTCATTTGACTATGCATCATCTCCCTTCTCAGATAGGGGAGCTGCTTCTGCGTAGCTGAGGGGACCATGGCTTAGAACTTTGCATGTGCCTTAGTGGTTTGTGGCTCCTTAATTTCATCTGTTTCAACATTGTATTCTTTCACCGAACCACTAGGTGAATCTTCCTCCTACTCAGATGCAGAGGCCTTATCCCTCAGCGCTCTTCTGGTTGCTATCTTATCTCGGGCTCTCTTGTCCTGTGCTTATTTGCTTGATTGTCCTTTGCGTGCCATTGTACCTGTGGAGGAGTGGTTAGTACATGCGATTCAAAAATATATAAGCAAAAAAAACCTGCAGTTTCTTATTATACTTCATCAGCACGAATCGTACCAAGATGGTGTGATTCTTACTATGGGTCATGATATTCAGGTTAATAGGTACGACTTCATGGTACGACTCATACCAAGATAGTACGATTCATACTGAGGGTCATAGCATTAGCTTCTAAAAGTTGTAACTTCTGATATTTTGGTACAACTCTATACTATGACCCATAATGGGATCCTACGAGTTGTACCATGAGTCGTGTCTTTTGTTTTGTATTGAACCTTTCCTGGTTCTCTTGTATGATAACTTGGTATGACTCATGGTACAATACCATGATTCGTACCAAAGCCCGTACACATACTTCTACATTGAGATTTGTGGGATAGTCCCAACGGACCATCCTACGAGTTATGGTGAGATACCACGAGTCATGGTGAGATACCACGAGTCGTAGGATGGCTCGTGAAACCTATCCTTACCCCTATGACTTAAACATTAAATTTACAACAAGTTTCGGGTTGATTAATTAAACTTTACCACCTTAAATTTTCAAGAATATGCAGGATTTCAAATACCCACACAATTCCCACACTTTAATTCACCCATTAGCACCCTACCCACAAGCAATTTAAATTTATAGAGAGATTTCACTCCATAAATCCATTCTCACAACAACGCAATGGTAGATCATGACCTCCACTCATTTTCATAAATGGGGTTCTTACCGTTGACATTCGGCTACACTAGCAAGAAGAATTTATGAAGAATTTCAAAATTACTTGAGAAGTTCTTGAACAATTCTTACTTGAATTGGGTTTGGAGAGGAAATCTGACTCTTATGATTTGAATTAACTTGCAAAGTATTGCTTAAATAGATAGGGGAGTGTGCTACGGGAGAGTGATGAGCGATGGGAGAGAATCTTGGGATTATGTGCGGTGAAATAGGGCTATTTTTGGGATTAAAAAGGTTTGAGGAAGACTTAAAAATCTGGGTTGAGCCGGGTTATTTTCATTTAATATCTTATCATGACCCATACTATGAGTCATAGGTATGACCTATGACTCGTCCCTGTCTTCCGTAACTGGGGTTCAGACAACCTACCTGGGACCTACAGATGCATGGTATGATTCGTACCAGGGTGATACGACTCATACTATAAATTGTAGGTTGTAGTCTCATTATTTTTACACTTGAGGAGGTTCATCATGACAGTGGGTACTACGATTCGCAGCATGTAGGTACGATTTATAGTGACTAATCGTAGTGTGAACTCTTGCATCTTGTTCGGCTCTGGTCCTGATTACAGTTGGGACTACAAGCCGTAACATCTTCATATGGTTCGTACTGAGGCTCGTAGTTCAGACCTGTAACTCAATTTCATCTTTTAGTTCCTGTTTCACCTACAGACTGCAACATACATGAGTGCTAAAAAACTTCAATACACCAAGATACTTGGGTTGCCTTCCAAGAAGCGCATGATTTAACATCGCGACATGACACATGTAGTTTGGTTACTCAAGATTCACCTAACTACCTCATGGGTTGTCTTCCATGCAGCTCTTTATTTAACGTCGTGGCACAACGCGAGTTTCTTGACACTCAGAATTCATCAAGAAAATCTTATTCAACTTATATTACTAAGACTACTCTAAATTCACTCGGCTATTTCATTGACCCGCAGACGTTGAAAGTGACCTCTTACTCATTCAATCAGAACTTCAACTGTCCGACTTCAACATCCATTAGAGCATGCCCAGTGGCAAGGAATGGCCGCCCCAAAATGATGGGCACATCAAAATCCACTTCGCAATCTAGAATCACGAAGACAGCTGGAAAAATAAACTTATCAACTTTCACCATAACATCGTGAAGGATGTCCACAGGCTTCTTCACTGTGTGATCCACCATCAGTAGCCGCATAGTTATCGGTGTAGGGACTCTCAAGAACTACTTAAACACAGCTAGTGGCATTAGATTGATGCTAGCTTCCAAATCACACAATGCCCTGGCAAATTCAAAATCTCTGATAGAGCATGGGATGGTGAAGGCACCTAGATCCTCCCTCTGTTGTGCAAGGATCTGTAAGGTTATTGCACTACAGTGGTGCAAATTTCCAACTAGTTCATAGCTTACTAATCGCTTTCTCATCACTAGGTCCTTTATGAACTTAGCATAGCCAGACATCTGCTCTAGTGCCTCGATAAGGGAATATTCAGAGACAACTGCTTTAGCATGGATAAGAACTTGTGAAATTTCCCATCATCTACCTTATTCTTCATTCTCTAAGGAAAAGGTGGAGGCGATCGTGGAATAGATCTAAACATTTGTAGGACCTCCTTCTCCTTCCCTTTCTTATGAACTTCTCTCTTACAGCAACTGGAGATTTTGTCAACTCTGCACTACTTCAATCATCTATTTTGCAGCCTCATCATTTGAACCAACTTTCTTTGGTTCTGCCACCTCAACTACAATGGGCATGGGTGGATCAACTTTTGTTTTTCTCTCCTAGTAGTTACAGCCATGTATTTATTGTCATTCTTTGGATTCTGAATCGTGTTACTAGAGAGTGTACCCTTCTGCCTTTGGTTTAGGGATGTAGACATCTGGACCAATTGCTGCTCAATCTGTTTAATTGTTGTGGCGTGTGACTCAACTTTCTAATTTATGTCAGATATGTCACTGTGAATGTCCTTCAGGTGATCATCAGTTTACTTTGCCTTTTTCAACAACTCAGCCATTATATTCTCCAATTTTGTGGTTCTAGAATCACCCTCACAGGCCTTTAGAGGAACATATAGGTCAGTGCTAACATTACAATATCCATTATTTTTCCTCCAGTCACCTTCTCGTTCTCGTCCTCTACTTCTATCCTTGTACCCATCTCTGTTGTAGTTGTCCTTGTATTAATTTCGAACTTGATTCTTGGAGCCTCGGCGTCAAGTGTCTTGACTAGACCCTTGGGCATTAGCCCAAAAACCCATCACCTAGTTATCCAAGAAGTTTGCTTCCCCCTCAAAATCAGAGTGTTCAAACCCTAGCTCCTTACCTTAAGCTCCCACTGCATTCACTTTCTAAACTCCAGATCCCATAGCTGAGAAGTTGAGTCACCCTTCTTTTTTTTTTTAGAAAATCTTCATCTTCGATCTCTCTTCACAACGCATTTTAAGGGCTAAGACTCTAAGAGCTCTACCTTAGAATGAGTTAGATTTCCTGTGTTAACAAGAAGGAATGGTGGGACGCTAAATAGATGGCTATGAGACTAGTGCAATCAGGTAATCGACCAAGTAATCGAAAGACCAAGGAAATAAAGAAGAATACACCAAAATGCAAGTGCTGCACCAAAGACTGGTGGTTGTTTCTTGTTGTAAGTGAATGCAACGAAAAGACCCGTAAATGGAGGAGATGAGTGCACTTGAGAAGAATGAGACATGGGAAATTGTTGATTTACCTCCTGGAAAGAAGACTGTGGATGTGTCCACTTGTTTTCCTATTCAAGTTCTGGTTCAAATTTCATAAAGTTCAGATTCTTATTGCCACTACTTAGATATACTTCGTGAGCAGGTCAATAGATGTTCTCATATGTGCTAACTCCTGGTCATGTTTCTCTTCTTTTTTGCGCTGCCCCGTAGTCATCCAAATTGCATATATACCTACAGCTACCTTAGCTTCTCTAGCATGCCAGGCCCGGTTGGTTTTGGTTACTCGGTCAATTATTGTTGTTGCTTCCTCCCATGAGTGGCTCATCAATGCTCCACCTGCTATAGTATCTGCTACTGCCTTGTTGTTTTTCAAGGATCTATAAAATATTTCAAATAAGCTCTCATTTGGGATTCTATGGTTTGGGCACTTATTATATTTTTTATTGAATCGCAGCTTTGTCTCATGAAGTGCCTCCATGTTGAGCTATCGGAAGTTATATATCTCATCTTCGAGCTGCAGCATCCTTGAAGGTGAGAAAAAGCTTTCCAAGAAGGCGTGTTCAATTCTCTCCAATTGGTAATGGAGTCATTTGGAAACTCTGACAATCATAGAGTAGCTTCACCAGCTAGAGAGAACGGAAAAAGTCGCAGTCTGATTGCATCCTGTCTCACTCCGGACAATCTGTATGCCTTGCAAATTCTCACGAAATTCATCAAGTGGAGATTTGCATCATCAACAACATTACCACTTAACACTCCCTTATATTCAGCAACTGGATCATCGTGCTAATGATGTCATATTTTGCCCTAGTAGGCAGAGGTGGGGGGCACAATGGTTCCTGTTGACCCGACGTCATCAATATTTGAATCATCATCATCATCAAAGTGAGGTGCATATTTGCGGATCTGATGTGGTTCACGACCTCTATTCCTTATATTTCGGCCAGCATTATCAGCTTTTTCTTCGGCCTCACCAGCCTCCTAAAGAGCAGCCTAATAAGGTAACTCTGCCTGATAAGCCTCATTAGCTCACCGACCTTTTGGATACTCGAGCCTTCATCTACTTAGGGGTCTCAATATCGGCCATCTTTCTTAGTGTCATTCAAGTTCATGATCAATTAGGACTAAAAGGTTTCCACTTCTCCGACTACTTGGCATTCACCAAGGGTAACCTAAGGGAAACAAAGACAACAAAAAACATAAATGAGGAAATAAAGACTAAATTGAAATAAAAGCAATTAATGTAATCCTAAGATACAAACCCCGGCAATGACGCCATTTTTAATAATGCTCAAATTACACTGCAGAAGAAGTATAATGCGGTCGTCGTCAAATAAAGAAATCAACCAGGGTTGGGTTCGATCCTACGAGGAATATGGTTAAGATTTTGACTAATGCTATTATTTACACTTCTAGTTCAGTTATTTCCTAACAGGGGAGTTTTGTAGAAATAATGAGTGACATTGTTGTGAAAATGATATGGTTATCAAAGATATGCAATTAACTAAGGAAGTGTTCCCCATGGATTCATAACTATGTAGGGTTTGTTACACTTTTGATCTATTTCGATACTTAGCTTGTAGAATTAATAAGTTATTTTTATCTAAACAACTGATTTTTCCCTAATTAGATGACTAAACTCAATCACTGTATTAGGTCTCATGAGTGTTTCCAACTTAACCCTCATCAATGATTCCAAATTAACTTTCCAACAACTGCAGTTCAAGTTATTAAATAAAAATTGATAATTTCAAGTCTTTGTTGTCTTTTCCTTTTCCCAATCTATACTTCTCTAGATTCAAGCAAGTAGAGAATACAGAATAGTCCTAATGTTGCGCACCGTTAAGAAATAATTATCATTAAAGGAAGAACAATACAAGCATCTGTATTGATTTAGAATCACTTTGTGTTAACCCTTTTGTTATTTCATCATGGTTCCCACAAGCCTAGATGTGGAAATTTAGCTACTCATAATTGCAGGATTAAAATAAAAAAACATAGAGGAATTCGCCAATAGAAACTTACAATAGTGAAGGAAAAAAACCCAAGAATCAATTGCACAATCAATCTTCAAAATTCAAGAGTATAATGAAGAAAACTTGTTCAAAGTTCTTGTGTATTTTCATTCTCTAATTCATGTTAGGATACTCCAGAATACACTGATAATGTAAAGTATCTGCCTCTTTAATAAAAAACAAAAGGAATGTATTTGTACAATCATTAAAAATCTTTTCCTAAATTAACAGGGACTGCAGCCATCGGAATGATCTACGAGTAGTAGCATGGTGCTACGAGTCGTTGTAAGTACTCGTACTATGCTTGGAAACTTCTGGTCTTCTCAGGTACGGGTATCCATTATGACTCGTGGTAGGTCACCACAAGTCGTGGTAGGTCACTACAAGTCGTGGTTATCAGTCATGGTATGATGTTCTTAAACACAACATCTCTGATGATCATCCTACGGGCCATTACTACGGTTCGTACTATGATGGTACGATTATGTGGTTGGTTCTCTTCTTCTCACCATGAGCTGCTAGTACGAGTCGTACTATGTTGTCACGATTTGTGGTCTCTAGTCGTACCTTGAAGTCCTATACTTGTGCATTATCTAATTCTATGCTACAGGCACTAGCTATGACTCGTGCCCAGATGGTACAACTCGTACTGTGACCCATAAGACACCACTTTTTCTTCTTTTTCACTTCTTTTCTACAATCCAACTCCTAAAATTAATTTCTATGCAGAAATAGTAAAAGAACCTCATATTTGTATAAACACACCCAAGTCCTAGCATTTTTTCTATGTTTTAAGTGTCGAAAGTATCATAAAATCACGACACATCAAAGAGTCATTAATGAAGCACTCTTGTCCATTGTTCATAGATTTCAAGCATTTTGAGGCATCAAGGAAGGACAAGGCTCCAATAGAGTAATTGGCAATCAAATCCTCCAATTGAGGTAGGTTATGATTTCAGAAGGAGTTAGATTTTATATAATGACTTGTATGAATGTGGAATGATAGTGTGCTCGGTTGGTCCATCGGACACTAGTTGTTGCTAATAATATGCGTGTTAATTTCAATTGATGAAGTGAACTTGATTTGATGTCGTTACTTATGTGATGTGAAATTTGGTGTTTTGAGGTGTTATATGTGTGCCTTTGTATTATTACGAAAGTGAGCGATAAGTGGTAAATATAATCCAATTGATGGGGGGGTGAGGGTAAGAAAAGGCCTCCTAAAATTCGTGTCAATTGACTTAGTGATAACATACCAATTGATGAGAATGAAAATGGATAACATGTTTTGTCCTGAGACAAGTGGCTCGTGTTCGAGGGGAGAACCGAGTGAGCGGTTATGATAGAGTGGACCGCATTCGAGGGGAGTATTCGAATGAGTAGATGAGTGGGAGCGGGTACCACATCGATATGGTACATGGATTTCTAGAGTCCCCTACAGGTCATGATTGGAAAGACAGAATTAAGACCCTCTGGTATGTGTGTACGTGATGTTCAGTTTTGAGTGATTATGGTGATGTGACGGAGGCATGTGCCCGCACATCATAAATGTTATGATACCAAAGTAGAGCTCTAAGAATAAAGATTGGTTCAGAATTATGAGAACCCGATGAAACTGAAATTCGTGATTGTGTTGCTCTTATGTGTTAGCAATGTTGATGTGCTTATTTTAACTTGTAATTACTTGTAAATCATGCAAGAGTCCGTGATGAGTTGAGGGATTAGTTGTGAGGAGGAGAATGGTTAAGGAAGAACTGAAGGTGGTCAGTTAAGTCAGTTACTGCCAAGGCAGTACCGCTATGGCAGTACCTTTATAGCTGTGTGATTAAGTACCGTTGCAGCGAGACCCAATTCAGTGAGCAGGCTAGCCGAACACCTTATATTGATTGATTCTAGAATGAGTACTATTTAATGAATTTATGTTTTAGTGATTGTACATTGTTATTTCACCATATATACTTTATTATTTAAGGCCAGCCGATGATGCCTACCAGTACATTATGTCATACTGATGCTACTCCTTCACTTCTTTTCTAAGTGTAGACCTCGATCTAGGGAGTTCATCTCAACCTCATCTATAGAGTAGCAGCAAGAGATTAGAAGGTGAGTGAATTCGGACGTACAACTATAACTCCACCAAAGAAGATGTCTTTTGTTCACACATTGATTTATTGATTTTCTTGATTTGTTCCCTTATTAGAATCTGTTTGTTAGATATCCTCAAGTATAATGACTTTCGGTTTCTGGGGATGTAATAGACAGGTTTGGTGTTCATTTTTCCTTTAATTTATTAAAGGCTTCCGCTATTATCTTTATAAGGTGATTTATTTCGTGTTGCTGTTGAGATTGGGTAATTAGTTGAGGCTCATTGGTTCGCCCACCGGAAGGTACAGTGTGGGTGCCAATCACGATCACCTAAGCCGTAAACACTACCAAAACGAGAATTGGATATATAAAGATGAGAAATTCCATTTTGTTTTCTATGCCTAGTAAAATTGGTTTAATTATCCTCATTCTTGTATGTTGAAAATAATTCACACACTTGAAAAGAACATTAGGATAAAACAAACTTAGAAGACTCAAAAGGATAAAACTGATCTCTTCTTCGACCATAAGTTGGGCTAAATCATTTTGTGTTTTTCTAAAGAATTTTAAAAGGATATATCATTACTCTAAAGCCTCATTTGTTTGCATTTAAGGAGGTTTAAATTTGAATAATTCAGACTTCAGCCCATTAAGTGCATTTATTTTTATATTTTAAAATCTCTTAACGAATTTGAATAGGTCTGAATGAATCAGATATGTGACAATCTTAATCCTATTCAGATTCTTTTAAACATGCTACTTTTATTTCGAAAATGATTCATGCGTCTCTTTTACAAAAAAATAAAATAAAATAACGCGGCTCTCTCTATTTCTTGTGCAACTATAAATTAGTTCCATATTATTTGCTCTTAACGGGTAAGATTTAAAAAAAGAAATTATGAAGACTCTCTCTGTTTCTTGTGCAACTATCAATTAAGTCTAAATTATTTGCTCTTAACAGGTAAAATTTCAAAAAAAAAAAAATCACAAGTATTTTGTTTATTTAATTCGTGAAATTCACAATCTGCTTGCTTGCTTGCTTCACTAAAGTGCTAACTTTTTTTTTTTTTTTAGTATATACGTACTGTTAAATATTTTCTTGAAACCTCATGTATATGTTTTCTAATTACTAGTACTCTCGATGATTGCATATCCAGTGAAAAGATTAACTTTAATATCTCATCATTCCAAGTTAAGTAGTTATATTGTTTATTAATTACTATAGTTATCGTGTAATATAGATAATATTTACTAT